>JAGKTI010034468.1:0-11452 GCA_018397915.1 Birgus latro | reverse complement strand
AAATACAAAGAGAGAGAGGGAGGGGGGAGCTGGTTGGAAAGGACTGGAACTAGTTAGGAAAAAGGTACTGTATACTGGAAGGAGAACTGGTTTGAAATGATGGACTGCAGGTGATCGGGATACATCTAACTGGTAGGAGAATGAAGCGTGAAATGGGTAAAAGAAATGAATAATGATAAGAACTGAATGTTAGAAAGAATATGGGAGATGGGATGACGGATTAAAACTGAATAATAATAAGGATGTGAAGCGAACGCTGCAGAGTGAAGCAGAATGAAGAGCTGAAACTTGACAAGCATGGGGGTAATGAAATTATAACTGGTAAGCAAAACGGATGGATTAAAAGGCTAATAACTCTAATAAGGTTGAGGGAGTGTATGTTAGGTAGTAGAGTGGAATGGGTAAAAGACTTCAGACAAATGGGCAACAGGCCTCTAGCTGTGTAAGGATGAGGCCATGGGGCCATCACTTTGTCGCAGTAACCTTGAATGAGATGTGCCGTCAGTCAGATAAATCAACAGAAAGACATTCATAGGTGACAGAGAAACGTAGAAGCGCTCTAGTCGCGCACAGGATTCTGGAATCTGGTATGTCATTATGTACAAATAATATACATAAGTACATATTTTCGTGTTGACGGTTCAACATGGACCATCGCTGGGGAGGTATGAGACCCCGCTTGATCTTGTGTTTTTAATGTACGTGTAACACTGACTTTTCTTTAGTAACGGCAGGTAAATGTCACTTTTACCTTGTCTTCGTTTGTTCCAGCCATTTATTTATTGTCATTATTCGTATATAAGTCCGTAAATTAGTGTGAACTTTGGTGATTTATTTTATCATACGAGATTTATCTTAATTTTTAACTGCCTAATGATGAATAAACTTTTACTGAAACTATATCACAGTAAGGAAACAGGATGTGCTTCAATCAGGTGTTTATATTTTCTTCATTAAAAGATTCCTGATTACCAAAATGATTGTATTTTATAAATGCACTGTTCAGCAACTGACAGTAAACAGTCAGTCCCATTTTACCTCTTGGAAGACGTAGGAGCCCTAGGCTATGTTACTTGAGTCCAGAACATTTTAAAGGTAAGTGACCAGCCCACGCCTTTGGTGCTGATTATATGACAGGACAGACCTTCCCTAACGTCTTAGGGATCCAAATGATGCACACAACATTTGACCCTCAGCCGGAATAACCAGACCACCACGCGGATTGGTGATTAATTCGATGTATCCTTCGGGTAGTCCTGTACTACCAAACGGCACAATGAATAATAAATAAATAAATAAATAATATAAAAATATCATTGCATACACAACCCCAACACACCCTAGCCAGCAGCTATCAAAAGTTGCGCCACAGCCTCTGAATAGGCCCTTTCCCCCCCCCCCCCCAACACGCCAACATCCCCCCATAAATAGGCCACTGCAGCAACAATAACGCAAACCCAACAAACGTACTCCCCTAACAAAGACTTTTTATAACCCACAACTCGTAGCCTACCTGATGTCCAAATGCGATCCCCCTCCTAATGCCAAACCCAAGACGTGGTGTAAGTTTATGCCTCTCAGTACGACGACATTACTTTTTTACTGCTACCGCCAGAGGAGTTTGTCCAACTTGAACATTTCGAAGTGGAGGAGTTAGATAAAAATCTTCATTAAAGTGTTCATTCGCTGGAAGTAATAATAATAAATTACAGACTTATGTCACTGAAGTCAAGGAGTTAACCCTCTCATTGTGATGATGTCTTGTTGTTTTCTTTTTACCTCCCGACAGTTTTTCTTTCGCTCTACAGCGACCTTTCTGATTACTGGGAATAAACTCTCTCTTTACCTTTTCACTGCCACGATAATCTGTTATATTACTGCTACCGTCGGTTTCACCCCAGATACGACGTCCTTGTAGTGAAGGGGTTCACTCTCTCATGATCGGGAGAAATCTATGGTAGTATTTTTTTTTTTATTCCAATTGACGGAAATAAATTTTACTGTCATGACAGTGAGCCTCAGAGTGTTCATATTTTCACCATTAACCTCTTCATGGTCAAACAACATTAGCGTTTAATTAAACTAACGACAGAGGGCTGTATTCAGCCATCGTAGGAACCTAAGAACATTAATTGCTACAACCAACAACACAACCGCGGCTCGTATTCACGAGCTTACATGCTGTTTCCTCTATTTCACATTTTCCCTCCAGGAGGAACGAAATATGGGAGGAACTGCTAAACTTCCTGTACTTCCTGCATAACCAAATCATAATTACAATGGGATCGAGGGATCGAGGGAAGGAGGAGGGAAGGAGAGGGGATTGAGGGAAGAAGTTAGGATTAGAGGAAAGGGAGGAAGGGGCAGGGGAAAGGAAGAGAATGTGAATAAGGTACAAGGGGAAGGTGACAAAGCGAGTGAGGGAGAAGGGCAATGCGACATAGTGAGGGAGAAGGAGGGGAAGGCCAATGAAGTGAGAGAGAAAGGGGGAGGGGAGGGAGAAAAAGAGGAGGGACAAAGGGAGTGGAGGGGAGGGAGGTGGCAACAAAGGGAGAGGGGCAGGAAAAGGGGAAGGTGGGAGGACATGCATTACTTCGGGACACAGGAAACAGGAGAGGAGACCCAGTGTCGATACGGCCCTGATAAATGGCACTGCACACGTCTCCTCCTACGCGCCCTCCTAGTTTACTTTCCATTTCTTTTTTATTTCCATTTTTCGTTCTTCTTTTTCCTTTTTCACATGTCCCCTCCTACTCTCTCTCCATTTTTTTCCCCATTTTCTTTTCTTCTTCATTTTCTTTCGTCTTTAGGCTTTTCTGTTTTATCTCTGCTTCTTTCATACATGTTCCCGCTTTGTACTGTTTTATTATTATAGTTCCTTTTTTCGTCATCTTGTTTCACTACTTTTTATTCGTTCGCTTCACTAACTTTTTTTTTTGTCGTCTTTTTACGTTTCTATTTCGTCAGTATTATTCTGTTACTGTCTGTCATACTTTACATACTCTTCTCTTTCGTCTTATTTAACATTTTCCCTCCTTTTTGTCATCAGTTATTTCTCTTCTTTTTCGTGGTATACTGTATTTTTCTCTCCTACCCCTTCTACTTTTCCTACCTTTTCCTTATCCGCGTTCTTTTTTTGTCGTCGTCTTTTTTTCACATCTTTTATTTGTCCATTTTTTTTTCCATTTCTCTTCTTTTCCTGTAAATGGCTTTTTCTTTGGCTGCTCTTTACCTTCTGCTCTGCTTTCCCTTCTTTCATTAAATTTACTTCTCTTTCGTTATCCGTTTTTTCTTGCTTCGTCTTATTCCTTGCTTGTTAACAGTTTTCCTGCTCCATTTTCTCAATCATTTTGTCTTATTTTTTCCCATCAAATTTCATCTTATTTTCAGTCATTTCTCTCCTTTTTCGTCCTTCATGAATCACTTTTTATACTCAGTTTTTTTACCTATAACTGTCTGTCTCTTTGAACCTGCATTGTATCTGTGCAATTTTTTTTCTCATTTCTCCTCCTCCTCCTCTGTTCTTTACTTTTTTCCTTTGTTTTCTTTTTGTGTCACTTCCTCCGTCAGTTTTCTGTTCATCCTAATTCAATATAACATTTTCCATCGTTGCATTACCCTTTTTATTCCTAATTCTCTCTCTCTCTCTCTCTCTCTCTCTCTCTCTCTCTCTCTCTCTCTCTCTCTCTCTTTCTCTCTCTCTCTCTCTCTCTCTCCCTCTCCATTTCCCACATGACAATTATCTTCGTTTTATTGCTCTTGCTGTCTTTTATTTCTCATGGTCATTTCTCTTCTCTTCTACGCCATATTTTTCTTTTCCTTTCTTACAATCTGTTCTTTATGTTCTCCTTTTATTTTGTTATATCTGTCCATTCTTATCTCATTCTCCGCTTCTCTTTCTTTTTATATCCATGTTTTATCATTTGCTCCTTTTTTTTTTTTTTTTACTATTCTCTTCGTTTTATTCGTGTCTTCCTTAATTTCTTGGTCATTATTTTCTTTCCACAGACGTCTCTTTCCATTGCTTTTTCTCATATCGCCCTCTCCTCTTCCATTTTGGGTCTCTTCTCCGTAAGATTTATTCGAATTCTCTCGGCCTACTTATCTTTACTGAAGCTTTTTTCTGCTCATCAGGCAAAACAGTAAAGTTTTTATTATTTTTTTTTTAAATTTACAAATGAGACTCTAGAGACATGTTAGGAACGCTCCAGTCAGCAAAGCATAAAAGCTGGTAAAAACGGAGCAAAAGCTGCTCCATAAGCCAAGTGATGTACACAGATCCATCCACTCACCACGACACTGTCTCCTCTTACTAGGCTCTAACACAGTTGGAGGTGCCTTAATTTGTAACGTCACTCCCATAACTTTGCCCACTATCCTAACTAACCAATGGAATACGCCGCTACCTGTGACATCACCCATGACTCCTCCTAAACGGTGCACAGCCAATGGAGGAAGCCAATAATCTGGTTACTTTTTTTCACAGTTAGTGTCACCGCAACTTTGGTGCAGACTATGCCTAGCAGTGAGGTCCGGCATGCACAGAAAACGGTCTAATGAAATGGGTTTTCTTTTCTTTCAGTTTTTATTCCTGCCAACACTGTCGGTCTCTTTGTATTAGCATATGTCCGATTCTGGGCCAAGTGTGGATAGACCCTAAGATACGACTGCTTTACCTCCGGGCCACCCAATCGCTAAATGACATGATCAACGTATTCATTAGATACGGTCACGATCAAGAGTTCGCCTACATTTCTATGCCGGTTCTGACGATGGAAGATGTTAACTGAAACATCTCTGTGTGACAGTACTAAGAACCACATAACGATCAAGTTAAGCGCACTCAGGGACCGCATACCTCAGCCAACGCCTATACTAGACAACTCAGATCACCACCAAAATATAGTAATCTCTTCCTTGGTCCACGACTCACGACATATTTACACAATTTCATTGAAATCCGCCAATAACTTTTTGTTTTTTTGTTTTTCAGATATCTTATGGACAGAAAAAAAAAAGTCATGAACCTAGACGCGAATTATTCAGATTACCACCAAAATTTAGTCAACTCTTCCTTGGCCCATGACCTGTGTATGTACATACTTTCAGTGAAATACATCAACAGATTCTTTAGATATCTGTGGACATACGAACAAACAAAAAGGGGTGAATACATAACCTCCAACTTCGTTGCTGGGGGTAAAGATACAATAAGAAAGAATATTTTCTGACATTCGGTGAGGAATGAGAAATATCGAGGGCAGGTCACAAGGAATATCGAGGGCAGTTCACAAGGAATATTGAGGGCAGGTCACAAGGCTAGTACGACACTGTCGGCGAACTTTTGCTCCTGAGAAAATGTGCTCTCAGGGTGGATACATACTTTACCTCCCTGTCTCTTGACCATTTGGCTGTCATATGTACACAGTGTCAGAAACGCCATTTTAGACCCATTAAAAATAATAATAATAATAATAATAATAATAACAATAATAATAATAATAATAATAATAATAATAATAATAATAATAATAATAATAACAATAATAATAATAATGAACAACAAGAACATGTTACCAACACAAAATAATCCAAAGAAAACACTTCACACCTCCATTCACTCCCAAATCAAAGCATCCACATTCCCGCCTCCATCCCACACACTACTCAACCAAACATCCACAAAATACACTGTAACGATACAGGAGCACAGACCCCTTCTTCTCTTGTCGGCAATGGCCCCATAAATACAGCCCCATATTTCTAATTTATACCCGTGCAAGAGTCTTGAAATATTACCATGATATAAAATAAGGGGGATAAAATGGGGAGGTAACGAGAGGGAAGAGGATTAGTGTGATAAAGATGGAAAGGAAAGAGGGAAAAGCTGGTGATGAATGTGTTGAAGGGGCACTGTTTCGTTCTGGATGTGATGATGGTGGTGGTAGTTGTAGTGATGATGGTGCTGGCAGTTGTAGTGATGGTGGTAGTTGGGATGATGATGATGATAAGTGACTGTAATGGATGTGATAAAGATAGAGAATTAAAAGAGGGAGAAGCTGAGCATGGATGTGTTGCAGGGGTTATGGTTTTGTTCTGGGTTTGGTGATGATGGTGGTAACTATGGTGATGGTGGTAGCTGTGACGATGATGGTGATAGTAATGATAATACTAGTGGTAGCTGTTGTTGGCTGTATTAGTGTTTATAGCTGTGGTAGCTGTGGTGATACTGGTAGTAGCTGTGTCGCTTGGTTATGGGGTATGGATGATGGATAGTAAGGCCTTTGACTGCCAGGATTTCTCTGGACTGGAAAAACTGTCTGGTGTTAGCCTAAATATAATTCTCAGTTGCATCAGTAGCTGAGAAGGGGTAGCCTGAGGTAGTTTTTAGAGCATCTGATCGCTGTGATTATGGTCAGTTGAACAAAGTCTTCTAGTGTAGACCTACGCCTGAATAAAATACGCAAGCGCACCAGCCGCAGCGATTCTGGGTGTTGATGGTGACTGCGGCGATACTGGTGGTTGTGATATATGGTTGATATGGTCGCTGCTTAAACGGGCAGTAGGTGGGTGTTGAGAGTGGTGATGTTCGTGGTGATAAGGTGGTTGTTAAAGCTGGTGATAGGTCATTGTTGACAGTTGTGGTTAAGTGGTGGTTATGGTGGTTGCATGCGATGGTGGATGCTAAATTTGGTGATAGATGGTTACTGATAGTGGTAGTAATGGTTACAGTAATAGTGGTGGCTGTGGTACCTAGCTGAGATTGTGGCTGCATAAACTAGTGTTGATGGTGGTAATAGTAAATGTCAAGATGTCAGTAGTTAAGAGATGACTGTCGCCTGCTACGATATTACTGGTGGTTGTGTTTACAGCGGTAGCTGTAGTTGCTGTAATGGTTGCTGCGGTTCGTGAGAGCTTGATGTTGATAATAATGATCGTGGTTGTGAGAATGGTGATAGATGTGGTTGGGAGTGTTGTGGATGATGATAACGGTAGCAAAAATTGGTAGAAGCGAGATGTAGGCTGATAATGTTAATTGTGGGGATGAGGTAGCTGTGGTAGCGACTGTTGTGCGATGACACTGGCAGCGAAAACTGATAGTTGATGGATATAATGATGCTGAATGTACTAAGCGTGATAGATAGTTTGTTGTTATAGTGGCTGTTAGAGCTGGTGGTACCTTGGTGTAGTAGTCATGATGGTGGCAGTTAGGACAGTTGGCTCTGATGGTACTAATGGTGTGGTGCAAATCGAAGCTGAATGTAGTGGTAGGTAGTGGTAGGGTCAGGAGTGATAAATGGTTATGGTAACTGTGCTGAAAGTAGTGGCTATTATTTAATCTGAAGATTATTTCTAGCCTCTACGGTTTTCATCAGATTATCTATATATTTCTTTGTCTATATCTATTGTCTACCTCTTTATTTGTCTATCCATCTGTCTATCTGTCCATCATATTTCTCCCTTCCACTGGAAAATTTTGATAACTTTTGATCGCTGGAACTTCTGAAGAATATATAAAAATGCTATGAGGGATAAAAGTTTGTGCGGTGAAATTCTCTCTCTCTCTCTCTCTCTCTCTCTCTCTCTCTCTCTCTCTCTCTCTCTCTCATTAATGTCTGTGACCCTCTTCAACGCAAGAGGCCTTTTCAAAGCTAAATAAACTCTCCTTTTTATGGATGTCGAATAAAAACCAAAAGACCTCATCGTACTGAATGGACTAAGGCGCCTAGGCTACACATACTATGAGAGTGGGATTCTTGACAACTCATTTCAGTGTTTGATCCAGAGTTTTAAAATGTAGAGGGAGGGAAATTAACGCTATACAGTATATTTGTTTAGGCTGTATGACTTTATGAGAGTGTGGTACTTGGAAACTGCTCTCATTAAAACTTGTGGGAGTAATGTTAATGGAAAAAAAAAAAAATGGTAGGAAAAAAAGTTGGTAGTCCGTATGGTGTGGAGTGGTGGTATGGGCTTCCTAGTGTTTCTATTTTTATTTGTTGTAGGACTAGTGAAATGAGCATATTTTCGAGTTTCAACCTCTTCACTAGGATGGTCTTATTTTAGTTCTTCCTATTTCTGACGATTTTGTACCACTAGAGATTTGTTTTTTTTTTACTGGAAAGGATAAATATAGTTTTCATTAACCTTTTCAGTAAGAGAGGCCTTTCTAAAAAATAAAGTCATCTGGAGGTAGCAAGAAATAAAAAATTACACTCGTCATCGTAGTAAGGAGATTATAACTTTAAGTGGGGACTGGAGCTGATATAAGATGTTGGTAGATGTCTTTCTGATGCCCGCGTGGTGAAGTGTGGTGTGGTGGAGTGTGGTCTGGTGAAGTCTGGTGTGAGGAGTGCTGTGTGGTGGAGTCTGGTGTGATGGTGTGTGGTGTGGTAGAGTATGGTGTGGTGAAGTCTGGCGTGGTGAAGTCTGGCGTGGTGGAGTCTGGTGTGATGAAGTCTTGTGTGGTGGAGCCTGATGTGATGAAGTCTGGTGCGGTGAAATCTAGTGTAGTGGGGTCTGGTGTGGTGGAGTGTGGTGTGGTGGACTACCCATGCTCTTATTTTCTCTCTCACTCTCTCTTTACCTTGGTCTTCTTGGTCTAAAATAACCATCAATCCCTCTTGAATGCTAAACTGTAACAATATATTAACACTGGTATATGATGGTAGTCACAAAAAAGGTGCTATTTGAAGGACGTAGTGCCGTGCTATTGTCTTCTGCCCCTGAGCTATATGGAAGAAGTGCAAAAAGGCAAAAATCTGGACCAAGTTAGGATGAAAAGAACTATAACGTCACTATGGAAGAGTAGATTTTTTCAGGTCCTTTTTTTTTTTTGCTGTTTAATTTCATTTTGTCTGATTCTAGCTATCTCTAGACAATCTGTATGCTGATTGGGAAAAACTTTTTGGACTGGAGAAGCCTTCATTAGCTTTCAACACGACATGTCTTTCCGAAGATGAATGAAATCGCTTGGAGGGAGCAAAAATGAAATATAAAAGACATCGTTGGGGTGAACTCATGGCCGCTTCTGTCATTATGGGGGACTGCTTCAAATGAGAGCCTGTTTTTCTTCCATGTGGGGGACTGCTTCAAATGAGAGCCTTTTTTTCTTTCATGTGGTAATTGCTTTTCTTCGCTTCTAAGTGCTTTTCTTTTTATAGTTTTCGCTTCCAACCCATCAAGTCGTTCTCATGTGTTTTCTTCGTTTCTGCTTGTTGTTCTTTTCGTGTTTATTTCATATCCTTCAAAAGATTTGCTGTTGTTTTAATTTCCATGATTTTTCATTTTTCAGTATTTTTCCTATTAAACTTTTCTTTGCCTTTACGTCTTTCTTTTCTTATCGTTTGTTGGTTCCGCTTCTTAATTTTTACCTTTTTTTTTTCGCTTTCAGGTGTTTTTTTTACCGAAGTATTTATCAACTGTCACTGTCATCACAGCCACCACATTAATAAAGACAACCACTGCAACTGTCCATAACGCCACAACCACTACCGTCACAACATCCGCCATACTTACCACAACCGCCACAAACTGTCACTGTTACTATTATCGTCACGAATCACCAGTCACGACAAATAACGTCCACAGTTTCCATTTTCACCACAAACGACTAATTCATATACCACTATCGTCATAACCACGATTATATAATATCTGTAAATGACTCACATGTAGAAATGTGATAAACAAGCACATAACTTCAAATTTATATCCACTAAGAAAGGAAGGATGCCTCATTAACGCGAAGCCAGTAATAACATCACATATATCGGTAAAAAAAAATGACAACTGTAGTTCATGCACCTTAACTTGGCGGAGATTTTCGTCTATTTGTAGTTAATATAGCTCGGTGACAAAATAGGATAATAATACCATTTTACATCCTTCTTATAGCACTTCCTCGTAACTTGCACCATACTGTAGCGTTAATCTCTTGTTACAGCCCAGCACTCAAGACAGACAGACCGCAAATTTCCGCCTAGTTTATGTTGCGTACAGGGAAAGCGTAAATAACTAGATGAGGGCAACTTCACCGTTCACGCAGAGATGGCTTTTCTTAAGCTATGTAATCTCGTTCTCTGTACGAAGGTGGTAACGGAGAATGGTCCCAAACTTTTCTTCCTAGTATGGTCTCCTCCCCGCTGAGTAAATTCATCTGGGGAAATGAAAATAAAAGTGAATATACGCTATCGAGGTGCATGAGGACGACTGCACCTGGCAATTGGTCGCTAATGAACCTTGTTGGTTAGTTCTTAATCATATTCCCGGGAGCAGAAAAACTAGAAGTGATTTTTTTTGATAGATTTTGATTTTTAAATGTCCCTGGATTGTTTAGCTCTTAATTGATCTTAGGACAATGTTGAAGCACACACACACGCACACACACGCGCGCACGCACACACACACACACACACACACTCACTTTTCCCTTCTCGATTTATCAGAATATTATCCGGAGTGACCATAACATCAACGCCTCAAAGGGACTCTTCCCATTGATGTCGGAACCGGACATATTCTGACGTCAATTGTCTGATCGTGTTTGTCGGTGTCAAAGCTGGACGAAGTAAATCGTGTTTCAATGGGCCACTTTTTGGGCTGCCATTTCCCGCTGTCAAACATGTCGGCGACGGTGAGGAAGAGAATGACCAGAATGTACGTACAATATGTACGTATGTATATACTTACTGGACCTCAGGCTTACACACGCCTGACTCTGACGGACAGCTCTACTATTCGGTTCAAGCTGTACTGAATGGGTCCTGAAAGGCAACTGATCCTCAGAGGAACGCCACTTTCTATCACAGAAATGACCCACCCTTAATCAGTGCCTCATGTGAGCACGAGTATAATTGTGCATGACTTATGGTGTTTATGTGATCAAAGGAAACAGGGTGTTCTTTTCTTCAGTTTTTCTCTGATATGCACGACTGGAATATTTACGTCAGCATATGGACCTATTCCGGATCCAATGTTGACCAAGGCTTAAGCCTACATGTCACTATTTTCTCCTGCAATACCAAGTCACCCTTCCTCATATACTCCTCCAAATTCTCCTCAAATGAAAGCTTTTCCATCTGCGTAATTTTTCCAAGACCCATTACCTAATAACACCTTCAGTACGATTATGCCTCTTAAAATTTTCATTTTTGCTACCTCCTGACTATTTTCTTCCACTTCCAGAAGTGAGAAAGGTCCTTCAAAGAAAATATAACCTTATCACAGCAGTCAGATTAATAGACAAAAATGGGCATCGCAGTGAAGAGTTAACCGTTTTCGTGGTAAAGAATGTTCAGCTGAGAGAAATCTTCAGCAGTCCGAGCTCCTTACTGTCTCCCTTAACCTTTTCGCCGCTTGGAATCCACTTTCCACTGAGGCTAATACCAGACGATTGTGCTGACCTGAGAGAAATCCTACAAACAGACCACTGCAATTATTCATTTTTTTT
>JAGKTI010034467.1:0-11452 GCA_018397915.1 Birgus latro | reverse complement strand
ACTGATGATCAGAAAGAAGGTTGTGACAGGAAAGATGCTTTAAAATTTTTCTGTTAAGAACTGATTCGAAAACTTTTGATACACAGGATGTTAAAGCAATTGGACGATAGTTAGAGAGTTGGGAATGGTCACCCTTCTTTGGGACTGGCTGAATGAGAGCAAACTTCCAGCAAGAAGGAAAGGTACAAGTTGAGAGACAAAGGGGAAAGAGTTTACCTAGGCAGGGTGTAAGCACGAAGCACAGTTTTTGAGGACAACAGGAGGGACTCCATCAGGCCCATATGCCTTGTTAATATTGAGGCCAGTGATGGCAGAAAATACATCAGCTGAAGAAATTTTAATGCCAGTCATGAGGAAGTCTGAGGGGGGAAGTGATGGAGGAACAGCACCGGAATTGTCTAAGGTAGAATTGGAGGAGAAAGTCTGAGCAAAGCGATCTGCTTTATCAGTAGAAGAAATAGCTACAGAGCCATCAGCGTAGAAAAGAGGAGGGAAGGATGATGAGGTAAAGTTGTTAGAAAGGTTTTTGGCAAGGTGCCAAAAGGAGCGAGAAGAATTCAAGTTGGAGAGTTGGGAACATTTAGCACGGATGAAATTATTTTTAGCAAAGTGAAGAACAGACTTAGCATGATTCCGGGCAGAAATATAAAGATGATGTGATTCAGGGGTGGGTTGGCTCCGGTACCTTTTAAAGGCCCTCTCTCTGTTGCGGACAGCATTAGAACAAGTGTGATTAAACCAAGGCTTTCTTGCATTTGTCGGAGGATATGAAAAAGGAATGTATGCTTCCATGCCCAAGAGAATAACCTCCATAATGCACAGGGCACACTCAGACGGCTCCCGGCCATGGAAGCAATAATCATTCCAAGGAAAATCAAAGAAGTACTGCCTGAGGGCCTCCCAATCTGCAGCTCCAAAGTGCCACAGGCGGCGTTTCTTTGGAGGGTCCACAGGCATACAGGAGCAATAGGACAGGTTAAGGTATTAAGGTTATGATCGGAGGAGCCCAATGGAGAGAAAAGATTAACGGTGTAAGCAGAAGGATTAGTTAAGAAAAGGTCAAGTATGTTGGAACTCTCCCCAAGGCAGTCAGGGATACAGGTAGGGTGCTGTACAAGCTGCTCTAGGTCATTAAGGATAGAAAAGATGTAGGCTTGTTCACCAGGTGGATCAGTGAAAGGAGAGGAGAGCCAAAGGTGGTGGTGAACACTGAAATCTCCTAGAATGGAGATTTCAGAGAAAGGAGAAATGGATAGAATATGTTCCATCGTAGAAGTAAGATAGTCAAAGAATTTTTGATAGTCGGTAGAATTAGGAGATAAGTAAAAAGCACAGATATATTTAGTCAGAGAATGACAGGAGAGCCGAAGCCAGAGAGTAAAGAATTCAGAAGAATCAAGTTCAGGAACACGAGAGCAAGATAGATCGTTGTGTACATATACGCAACAGCCACCTTTGGCTTTGAAATAAGAATAGAGAAAGTAGGAGGATACAGAAAAGGGTTTGCTGTCAGTTGTCTCAGACAGCTGAGTCTCAGAAAGAGAAGGTGAGGTTTAGAGGAGAAGAGGTGGTGCTCAACAGAGCGAAAGTTAGAGGAAAGGCCGCGAATGTTACAGAAATGAAAGAGGAGTGAGTCAGACAGTGGTTCCAGGCAGCTCCGAGAGTCGTCACCGGGCTAGGGGCGGATGGTGGGGGCATTTATGCCCCCCCCCCGGGGACTCCGAGGCACGATTTACAGTAGCCATTTTTAGAATTTTTTGAAAAGGAAGTGTAGTGTGTAGCGTGTATGTAGTATGGTGTTGACAGTTAAAGAAACTTGTATTGGAGAGCATGCTGGTCTACTCTGTGTTACCTAAGAACAGCCTCCAACAGTTTACACCACTTTCAAACAGACATGCACATCAAGACTGGCTGAAGTTTAAATTCATCACTCATGGTCTGATGCAAGCAGGCAACTAATAAAATACAGTATATATAAAATCAGCATGCTGTTTCAGGCCTACTCAGCCATTTCACACCCATTCAATGTGTCTTTAAGTCAAACATGTTAGATGAAAACTATAGCAGCTAATTTTTTGGCAATGTTCCCAAACCATTTTAAATAAAATAAAATATATATATTTTTAATACAAGGAAGAAGGAACCAGATGCTTGAAAGTGTGAAAGATTTTCTCCTCCAACAAACAATAAATAGGTATGAGTGAAATTCAAGATTCGATAATTTCGAGATGCCTGGACAGGTCATGGGCAGTAGGAAATGAAGAAGGTAGTTCCAGAGTTGACCTTTTGCTGACATTAAGGACTGGAAGTAACTGTTAACTCTTGCACTGGAGTTGGACAGAAAAGGGACAACACTGCTGATAGACAGGTCCTACACACCTGCGTAAGAGGTGCAAGGATGCAAACAGATAGTTCGGAGGAACAGTGACCATTGATGTAGCAACAAATGATAAAGATGCAACAGTTGTAGTCAGAGAAAATAAAAACTGGCACACTGCATCACTATGTACCACTTTTCAAAATGTCGATGCTTCAATTTTTTTTTTCCCCTGCAGTTCTTGGGTTACGTGTTTAGTATTTTGATTAAGAGCTGCAAAAATAATTCACTCATTGGTAAAACAACTGACGTTAAGATTTTAAAAATCACGATTAATTTTACTTCATCTAAATTATGTGAAATTCTACCACTGCCTTGTCAAAATCAAGCGTTTCTTCATATAACACAAGTCGAAGGCGAAAAATAGTGTACCCCATTAGATAAAATATATAAACATTTAAATAAAAGTCATTTATTGAAATAAAGACAATATTTTATGGTCACATATAAATATATAAGTAATGGATTTGGGATCATGAGGGCTGCAATATACTAAAATATACATCAAGTGGTGAACAATCAAAGGATAGGAATGACTGAAAGGCAAAGTGATGGAACAATCAAAGGATAGGAATGACTGAAAGCCAAAGTGATGCTCCCACATCCACAAATACAGATAGTACATATACAGATGTCCTCGTTTAAAGTCACGGGTATGACCTAAAATGTTTCCTCCATACAACTGGTAGTGAAAAATTTGTAACCTGACTAAGCTTTATAGGAACACTTTTCAGCTGACAGAACTGGGCCAAAAGAAATGAGGAAGGGAGGAGGGGTTGCACTGTTTGATATTCCTTAGTTATGAGGTACAAATTAGTCTCCTTGGTTACTTTGTTTAGTTTCATATTGCTTACAAAGGCTCCAACATATTTGCATGCATTAGCCTTGGTCACCTAACAGCAACTCCCCATTCTATTCAATCTCTGGCAGTTTCCCTTTTCAGTCCTTATCCCTGAGGTCTCATTTTGACTTTTTTTTTTTTTGCCTCACAATTCTACCCTCAACATTCACACCTCTCACCTTCCATACCCAACTGTCATCCTCCATCCTCTCCACATGTCCAAACCATCTTGATCTACCCCTCCTCATCACTACACCAGTACATTCAAGTCCCAGCCTTCCTCTTAACTCTAATCGCAATCCTAACACACCCCAAAGCTTGTCGTTCAAGGATGCACTAAACGGTCTGTATGTTTGACCATACGAATATCCTCTTCCTTCACTACCCAGACCTCACCACAATACAGCATTACACTCCTAACACATGCTGCATACAAAGATCCCTTAGCACTGATGGAAAGTCCTCTGTCAGGAGAGGCAACAGCTCCCTGAACTTCCTCCAGCCATCCCTCACACTAGCCACAGCCAACTTCAGCTCCACCTCCAGCACATAACATGCCCCCCCCCCCACCCCAAATCCTCTACACCAGGGATGCACAACCTTTTGGGCTCCTTGGGCCACATGATCAAACTTAAAACTCACTGAGGGCCGCAAGATTTATTTTAAACAAAAATGTAGAAATTTTAGGTGCTTAATGGTAAAAATATAGTACTTAATCCATTACGTTACAAAACTATGATTAATCCTTACCTGGCATGCATGACACAGTCTTCTTAATGCAATTTTTGACACTGATTCATTGACAAGCTTCTTTATGTTGGGTTGAAACTTTGTTGCCAGTTGCAAAACAGAGTGCAAACTTTCATCACTCAGCCTGCTTTGAATGTTTGACTTGTTCGACTTAGCAGACTAAATGTTTGTTCACATATATAGGTAGAGCCAAATAAGCCTGCATAAATAGCAGCCTTGTTTCTCAAATAAGGATATTGATCTTTGGGCAAACTATTATAGAAATTGAGTAAGTCCCCTTCCTTAAACTTTGTTTGAAGAATGTCGCTGTTCTGGAGGTCAATCAGATCTAACTGGGCTTCTACTTCCATGTCTTCAGGTGATACAGAAAAAGGGTTGCTGAACAACATCAAGTTATTCCTTTCTTGAGGTTTCCAAATCTGCTGTCAAATGCCTCCCTGAGTTTTCTTACTGTTGTTGCATAGTGTTCATTTTTCTTACATACAATGTGTTTCTCACACATTAGTTGGTGGTTTGGGAAGTGTACTAATTCACCTTTGATTAGCTGTGACTGAAACAACTTTAGTTTTTGTTCAAAGGCTGTCACATGGTTTGCTAGCTGAGAAATAAGTTGGTTATTCCCTTGAAGTCTAAGATTAAAGTTATTTAAGTGACTTGTGAGATCAACAAGAAATGCCAGATTGCAGAGCCAATCCACATCAAGTTCTGGGACTACTTTACTCTTTTCATTAAGAAATATCACTATTTCATCCAGAAGACTGATGAATCTCTGCAGTGTACTTCCTCTGCTTAACCATCTAACTTCAGTGAAAAATACTAAATCACCATACTCTGCTTCAATTTCATCAAGAAATTGCTTGAACTGCCGATGATGCAAAGCTGATCGTGACTTATATAATAAAGTTCACTGTGGAAACTACAACTTTCATTGCATGTTCAAATTCAGTTCTTTTCCACACAAATTCTGTTGATGTATTATGCAGTGAAACTGTTTCAGTTCATTTTATCGCTCTCCAAGGTGCTCGATTAATAGTTGTACCAAACCATTCTGTTTACCAATCATTGCAGGAGCCCCGTCAGCTGATATGCCTACTAAATTGTCTAAATTTAATGCAACTGCTGAAATCTGCTCTAGTATTCCACTCAATAAATCTCTTCCAGTAGTCTGCCCTTTCAAAGAACTGAGGCCAACAAGTTCTTCATGCACAGAGAAGTCGTCTGTTACACCACGTACAAACACTAGTAACCGAGCTGTAGATGTTACATCAGTAGATTCGTCAGTTGCTAGGGAAATTGTTTGCCTTTTTCTTTCAACTGGTCTACTATATCACCTGACAAGTCACAAATTCTACGGTGCACTGTCGTACAACTCAAACTGATATTTTCATACTTCTTCATAACATGTGGAGAAAATTTTTGAACAGCAATAACAATACATTTTTTAATGAAATCACCTTCAGAAAATGCCTTTGAATTTTTAGCCATCAGATTTCCAATTTCATAGCTCACTTCTGTTACATCCTGTGACTCCTTATTTCTCTGACTGAACATGTTTTTCTGAACATCAAAACCTTGCATCAGTGATTTTATTTTCTGCTTCCTTAGTTCACCTGTGATTTTTCATAAGACTTGTGCTCTGTTAAATATTGCCTTTGCAAATTATATTATTATCTGAACTGCTATTTATCAATTTATTACCTTTTATTATTTTTTACCTCTTATTACCTACTAATTAGTAGGCCACCAGAGGGTTGCTTGAGGGCCACACGCAGCCCTCGGGCCGCCGGTTGTGCTTCCCTGCTCTACACACTCAAGAGACTTACTAGCTAGATCACTCCTTTCATGCCTAAATCTCCATATGCTCTTCCCCACACACAGCACACACCATTTCAGCATTTTTCACAGTCTATATCACTACATCTCTTATGCACCCACTTATCAAACACTGAATAAGATGCAGTTACTTCCCACACCCTTGCAGCAGACCACACATGGCCACACTCCCTATGCTCTGACAGTACTGCCACCAGCCCTAGAAATCATCACTTTTGTTTACTGGTCACATCAACCCTCCAATCTGACTACACACTGCCAAAACTGACACAAAAGGGAATAGGGATCTGTCAGGTCTGAAAACATGCTATAATATTGAAACTTATAAGCACTGGAGAGGGCTGCCTTCATGATGAGGTACAGTCTCCTTGGTTATTAGTCATAATGCAGTAGAGAAATATGACTATAGGCACAAGTGACTTGCTTTCATGAGTCTCCTTGGTTACTAGTCACTCAGGTGGTAGGTAGTGATCATCCATTCACATGTAGTACTGCCTACTACTTCCTTTACCTCTGTCATACTGTTTCTGTGTCTGTCCTCCTCTCTTCCTATTTCTCCATTTCCTTCCTGTCACTTATTTCTCTTCTTTCCACTTTGGGTGGTTCTACGCCATGTGCCAAGCCTAATGTTTTCCTGCAATCCAGAAAATCATTTGCAATGCTGGGTGGTAACCATATAACCAAATAATGGTTTTCCTGCAATCCAGGAAACCATTTATAATGTTGGGTGGTAACCACAGAAGCAGCTAAAGGTTTTCCTGCAACCCAGGAAACCATTTACAATGCTGGGTGGTAACCATATTATCAGATAATGGTTTTCCTGCAACCCAGGAAACAGTTTATAATGCTAGGTGGTAACCATATAATCAGATAATGGTTTTCCTGCAATCCCATGAAACCATTTACAATGCTGGGTGGTTACCATATAATCAGATAACTGGGTGATGTGGTGCCTGGTATGGTGCCCTGTTAACTGGGTGGTGAGAAATGCAGCATCCATCCATGAATCAAAATTCCACATTTTTTCCCTGCACCTCGCTGTTGCTGGGAGCTGTCAGCCACAAGGGAACATCAGATCACTGTGACCCTATAGGGTGGCCCTGCAAGAGGCTGTGACTTGCCTGTGGTAGATGGGTCTGCTTGTCCTGACAGACTGATTAACAACTAGTCCTTCAATTCAGAATATCATTAAACAAAATATCCCTCAGTTCCCTTCCTATCCTCCCAAAGGGCAATGGTGGACTACAGGAGTCTCCTTGGTTAATAGTCATATTAACCCACTTCACAGGCACTGAAGAGGGTTGCCTTCATGAGTCTCCTTGGTTACTAGTCATATACCTCCCTATCCTCCCAAAGGATACTGTAATGGTGAACTACAGGTTAAGGGCAAATTCAGCCTGCAGTCCACCATGTTCATGCTCAAATAAGCCTGGGGACAATATTAAACACTTCATAACTAGCATATAAACGAGCCTGGGGACAAAATGAGTAAACTACTTCAAAAAAAAAGTAAATGAGGACTTTGTATATAAACTATAATTCTTTTACTAACTTTCCACTGCACTTCTCCATGACTAGCACATAAATGAGGACTTTTTGTATATACAACTATAGTTCTTTCACCTTAACTTGGCCATGATTTATCCTCTAACAGCCTACTTCAACTTAGTTCAGTACCAAAAACAAACAACAACATCTGTGCATCCTTTCCACAGCACTTTTTGGTTACTAGCATCACTAATTTTAATCTACAGTCACCACTAAACACGTTATGATTCAAAGACAGTAATTTTAGGCCAAAGTTACACCCTTTCCACAGCACTTCTTGACTAGCATGGTGATCTTAGGCCAAGTTAAAGCAAAAAGAGAGAGAGTTTTAACACATTACCAATCTTCTTGGCACAAAAGGCATTTTTCTCTCCACAAGTGGGTTGCTCTTGCTGTCTTGATACAATCATCAACCATCTTGTTAGAAGTAAACTCACCTCCTGCAAATATAGACAGACATTAACTGGTTTGTTTTCATGTGATGGAACTGAACCACTCCCAAAACTGGAAAACTAAGCTGTGTTTGTTGAGGCAACAGGCACCCAAACCTTCCACATCACCAGGCACCCAAACCCTCCAGGTCACCCGGAACCTGATCACGTGACCGCCAGGCACCCAAAGCCGCTAAACTACCAGGTGCTTAAACCCACAAAACCACCAGGGACCTAAGCACACACTAACACAACTATCATTCAAACACCTGCCACCTGCATCATCTGAAAATCATGAGGTTAAATTCCATACCTTAAACTAAATGGGCACTCAGTGGAGTGCATCTCTCTGACAGGGGCAACATAATTTCCAAACTACTCTTCATAACTGGTTAAATTTTCTCATCACTAATTAAAGTTTCACAAAATGTGATTTCCGGATCCAGAATATGTCATACAATCTGGATCGGTCCCAAAAGTTAACTGTTCCCTATGACATGGGTTATCTATCCATAAATTTGGTCCAAATCCCTTTGTTTTTTAGTAATCCTGCTAACAGACCAACTAACAAACAAACTGGTGAAAACATACTCTCCTTGTCGGAGAGAAAAAGACCTAATACTCCAAAGCACATTTAGTTAGACCAACTTGACCCAATAGACTACCAGGGATCTACAGTAAATAGTTGACAGTAGCAAATATCCACTTAACACATCTCAAACTCTAGTCACTGGGAGCACCTTAACCCACTCAAACGATAATGATGCTGGCCAAATTACAGGTGGTCTCATTCAGTAATTAAAGGCAGGCAAAAACTGTAAACATTGCTAATACACCTAAAGATAATTCACCATATTCCCTGGGTGCTTAAGCTATCTTTCTATCCATCTGTCTCTATTGCTCTGTATTTTTTTGGATGTTTAAAACAATTAAAAGAAAAATAATCCCAGAGACAGGATTTAAAAGCTTAGAGTAAATATTACATGAGAAAGCTGTAAGTAAAAAACAATCTTTCCAAATAAAAACTTGACAAAGTCAAGATCCATTACAGTAATTGAAAGATGCCTGGACATTTACACAACTGTCATAAGCAGTTTTTTTTTTTTTTTTTTAATGTGATGGGCCTGATATAACAACTGCTTAACTGCCTGATTATAGAAACATTCCTTAACTACTTTCCTACCCCCTGAAAGGAGGATGGTGGTCCATAAAAGGGAAATTTATGCCAGCAGTCCACCTTGTTCAAATTTCAGACGGCCTAGTGCTAACTTCAAACTGAGATGTACTTCTAATTCCTTAACTCCCCTATCACCTATTCTTTGATTATTTATTCTTTGTTTTAAACTTGCTTCCACCAGGCAATTTTACAACTTAGGGAGGAACTATGGCTTTGATGTTTGAAGGATTTGTATGACAATAGAACAGTACAGTATAATAGGGATAATAATTTGCTCAGGAAAAATTTATGGGTTAGTGAAGGCTATTATCTTTTTCTAAATATATATGATACACATAATCGGGAAATAGCAAGAATGGAATGAAGATACCTGTCTGAGGTTCAAAGTGCTAATGGCATTTTGAAAAGCATAAATTTGTATAAAGGATAAGGCTTTACTACCAACACTGCTGTCCCTAGAATAATTAGTCAAGGAAGAGGTGTATGGGAGCCTACTTTTAAATTTTGGTTCCTCAAGCTGATTATGGTTTAACCCCTAAAACAAAAACACTATGGAAGTGATGTTGGGGAGCTTCCTGTCACTTTTAATTCAATCCTGCCAACTCCCAGTGATTTTATCCAGCTTAAGGGATATACTTGTAGTGGGGGAATAAATAAAGGCTATACCTTACTTCTGCAGCTCCAAAATTAACAGCTTATTAAAATAGGTTAAGACATAAAGGTGGAAGGGGTGAAAATGATGGCTGTTAGGCTTTCCATTTTAACTACACCTAATGAAAGCATTCCTTTTAGCAACAGTGAGTTTTTTTGAGATTTCTGCAATACTTTTGCAAATTTAGCTACCATACCTAAGTTATTTGACTGAGCTTCAGTGCATTCTAACTTTCCAACATCTATTGAGGAAAGTTGCAATAAACTGGCAAACAGCACAAGGTAGTACCAGGACAAGATTTAAAGAAAACCATACAAGTTGACATATAGTTCACTCCACTAGGCCCATCAATAGTTATTTCAACAGACTGGCATCTGAATGATTAAGTAGCTAGAACACATTCAAGTGCACTCACTATTTTAGTATCCAGATGAGTTGCTCCCCACCCCCCCAATACCAAAGGTGGTGGTGTTGATCTACCACCAGACACTCCAGTTCTCTGCAAGGATTTGCAAAAGGACATGAATAACTTGCAAGAATGGTCAGAAAAATGGTTAATGCAGTTTAATGTTGAAAAATGTGTAGCATGTACAGTATATAGGAAGGATAAACGAGAGGCAAGATTACTTTATGGGTAGTGGTCAAGAAAGGAAAAGGCTTGAGGAAGTTTGCGAAGAAAAAGATCTAGGAGTATGGATGACAAACAAAATGAAACCTACTAAGCAATGCTTGGAAGCTGCGAAGAGGGCTAATAATGCGATGAGGATTATTAAAGAGAGCTTTACATGCATTGACAAGATTAGCTTCCAATTATTGTACAAAACGTATATTCGTCCACATCTAGAATACTGTGTTCAAGCATGGGTACCCCGTTACAGAAAAGATATCAATTACCTAGAGCGACTATGCTGGTTCATGGCATTCAGCACTTGGCGTACAAGGAGAGATTAAAGGTATTAAACATCCAGACTTTGGAGAAGTGAAGAATATGGGGAGATCTTATTGAAACGTACAAGATAGTGACAGGAAAAGAGAGAGTTAACAGTGCCAAATTCTTTATGCCAGCAATAGCAGAGAACCTGCGAGGGACTATGGCGAAACTTAATATGCAAAGAGCAAGGTTGATGTTACGGCAGAATTTTTTTTAGCCAGAGAGTTATAAACCAGTGGAACAAGTTACCACAAGTTCAGTGACTGTATTTAAGTCCAGACTGGATAAGTACCTGAAAGATATGGGTATACATTATTAGGCCAGGCCTACTGTTACCCATAACCCTTAAGTGTAAGTGTACGTGAGTCTCTCATCACTCCTCTTGAACCAGAATCAGGCTGCCCTCTCTGGAACCAGGTTTTCTTGATACTTCATTTTCATCCACACGAACCTAGCATCACCACAGGAACACCACTGCAATGGTTGCAGAAATAAAGAAATTATTTACATTCAGAGTATGAAATTATACAGTTGATAACATTAGTACATCTACCTTCTACTTCCTCCAGATTTTGCCTTATGCAGTCCATTTCACATAGTTCAGTGGCAGAACAAGATAATGTGAAAGCTAGTTTTCCTTTAGTGGTAGGTGGTGGCGACCATCATCCACTCACTTGGTGTAGTGCTGCCTACTTCTTCCTTAGCCTTTATCATTCTCTTTCTGAGCCTGCCCTCCTCTCTTCCTATTTCTCCCATCTTTCCTGTCACTTCTTATTGCTTTTCTTTCCTTTACAGGTGGCTTTACATTGATTGACAAGCCAAATGGTTTCCTGTAAACCAAGAAACCATTTACAACGCTGGGTGGTAACCATATAACCAAACCATACGTGCTCCCTACGTGTCAACAAGTGG
>JAGKTI010034466.1:0-11452 GCA_018397915.1 Birgus latro | reverse complement strand
TCACTAGGGCCGCTCCAACATCCACTGCCCGACCTTGTATCTCTTTTATAACCCCATCCATATACAGATTGAACAACCATGGAGACATGACACATCCTTGTTTCAATCCAACCTTCAAATGGAAAGATTCACTCAGTTTGCCATCCACACGCACTGCAGCCTTAGCACCCTCATACATACTCTTCACTGCCTTCAACAACTTCCCATCCACTCCATATATTCTTAATACCTTCCACAAACCTTGTCTATCCACCCTGTCATATGCTTTCTCCAGATCCATGAAGGCTGCATACAACTTCTTGCCCTTCTCTAGAAACTTTTCCACTACGGATCTAAGAATGAATATCTGGTCTACACAACCTCTTCCCTTCCTGAAACCTCCTTGTTCTTCTCCAACTAATTCCTCAGTAATTTCCCTAACTCTGTCAATAAGTATCCTACCATATATTTTTCCTATTACACTGAGAAGGCAAATGCCCCTATGATTACCACACACTGCTTTTTCCCCTTTTCCTTTGTACAGAGGAAATCATCATTTTGGGGTTAAAATTCAATTAATTCATGCTTTGTGCCAATTATTTATGTGAATGGGGTCTTAAATAAGTGCTGTACATGTCCGGTAGGGAGGTAGGTAGGTGGTTTTCTGATTTAGGTTAGATTAGGTTAGGGTCAAGAATGACCGGTGCTGTTGGTGAACAGTGAACACCTTTGCCATACCTAACTCTTTTTCTGGTAACACTTTATTTATTTGATGCTTTGTATCCCATATTTTAGTGCATAAGATGTGAGAAATGATGATTTTCATAGTGATTGCCACGTCCGATACTTACTTACACTAACCTGCCAACTCGTGAACACCCCTGCCTTACTCACCTCAAATTCATCATTTTGGGGTAAAAATTCGATTAATTCATGCTTTGTGCCAATTATTTATGTGAATGGGGTCTTAAATAAGTGCTATGCATGTCCGGTAGGGAGGTACGTAGGTGGTTTTCTGATTTAGGTTTGGTTAGGTTAGGGTCAAGAATGACCGGTGCTGTTGGTGAACGGTGAACACCTTTGCCATACCTAACTTTTTCTGGTAACAATTTATTTATTTGATGCTTTGTATCCCATATTTTAGTGCATAAGATGTGAGAAATTATGATTTTCATAGTGACTGCCACATCTGATACTTATTTACACTAAGCTGCCAACTCATGAACATCTATGCCTTACTTACCTCAAAATCATCATTTTGGGGTTA
Organism: Birgus latro; assembly: GCA_018397915.1. Lineage (NCBI taxonomy): Eukaryota > Metazoa > Arthropoda > Malacostraca > Decapoda > Coenobitidae > Birgus > Birgus latro. Next base: position 10,206 of record JAGKTI010034466.1, on the reverse strand, counting down.
AAATTCAATGAATTCATGCTTTGTGTCCATTATTTAATGCATATGGTGTGAGAAAGGGTGATTTTCATAGTGATTTCCATGTCTGATACTTACTTACACTTGCTGGCAAGTTGTGAGCACCTATGCCTTACTCACCTCTAAATCATCATTTTTTTGTTAAAATTCAGTTAATTCATGCATTGTGTGCATTACTTATATGAAAGGGGACTTAAATAAGTGCTATGCATGTCCAGTAGGGAGGTAGGTAGGTGGTTTTCTGATTTACGTTAGGTTAGGTTAGGGTCATGAATGACCAGTGCTGGAGCTTCAGGGCCACTATCCGGACAAGACCACTGTCCGGTCATGCCTTTGGCTCTATTACGTCGGATAGTAGAGAGATTACTGTAGATGATTTTGCCAATTTCTGTTGGGAATGCCCGGCTGTGGGGAGCGACTGGGACAACATTTGCCAGACGGGAAGTGTTAAACCATCCCACTCACATTCACCCTCCCTCATGTGCTCCTTCACTTTGTGTTACCACCTAGTTCAGTCTATCTCTTCTTCTAGCCGTCCCAATCAAGCTTTCACTTTCTATTCAATCCATTTCCCACCTATCTTAATTCATAAATATTTTAGTCTTTTCCTTTCTATATTTATTTATTCTATTGCCAGACGCCTTAATCCCGTAAGGGGTGGCCACAAACAAATCACCTCCATCTTGCCCTGGCCCCCACCATTACACTGCCCTGCTCCCAGCTCACACCCCCCTCTCTCATATACCTCTCCACTCCATCCTTTTCATGCTTACATATGTTAACTGAGATCTGCCTTATGACAGCTCTCCAAGCTGAATTATCTCTTCCTATCTAGGTGAATTATTACAACTTGGATATCTCAGTCCCTCACTGTTTTTTCTACAATGAACTCTCACTCTTCCATCCACATTCATACTAATACACCTTTTTACTCTATCATTTTCCCTCATTTCTTGCAATGCCACACCATTCAGCTTACCCTGATGCAACAGTAACCTAAAATTTTCTAAAAACATCATCCTGGAAGACTCCATACATGATGTAGGTATGGGCCTGGCCAAGGCTACCAAGCCCATAACATTTAAATATTAATATGAACTGATGCACAAACTGCCTCACCACCATGTGTCTTTACTACCAGTACTTTATAAACAATATAAGAAATCTTCACTACCTGACTATTTCAGGTGTGCTACCTAATGTAACCATTTGCAGTGTATCATTAAGAGTTACCCCAACATGTCTCAGCTCCTGAATCAAGTAGAGCAGTTTCTCATCTTGTGGTATGGAGAAGAGCACCATCTGCTGAACTAGCAAGACTTTGAACCCAGCTGCCTCCAGTACATGCTGCTGTAGTTTTACCCGTCCACGAATCTGACATCCAGGCCGAAAGGTGTTTGATGAACCAACATCCAATACTGCTAACCTGATAATAAGGATATCAAATTAACACTGAGTATGTGGGAAGGTGTCATGGAGTGATTTATCTGATGACTGGATATCAATATCAAAGACACATTATATGGGAAAAACTAACTAAGAAGAATGGTGTTTCAATCAATCATTTAAATGATGCCATGTTTCTGGAATCCCCATATTGAGGTTGTGCGTGGTAAAGCTCATACTTCCTGTGGACTGGAAGCTACACTGTGCCACGACCAGCTAATAATGAAGAACCCTCAATATACATTAAAATATACAGTATTTAGCTCTGAATATAATGAACTCCTTTAATAAACACTTGTAACATAAAAAAAATAATATTATAGAATCAGTGCTGCTTGGAATCCAATTGCCTTTGTTTGCAATCTTCCCTCAGAGTTGAACCAATGCACACTCGGCCATGCCCAGTCCATCCTACACCCTTGACTTGTAATCATTTTTTATCTCACTGACCAATCTGTACACTGGTTCTGACTTCTAAATAATTTATTTTTTATTTTACACTTCAAATATGCTATCTGCAGGCTAAGTTTCTTGAGAGCTGAAGAAAAATAGGAATTACAGTACAGTATTATTTTCAAGTGTAAAGCTGGAGGTGATGGAAAAATATGAATCACACAACAAAAATTATGGTTATAATGGACTTCTGACTAAACACAGCTTGATTTTCATCCTCAGTTTTAAAGGGGGCTCATTGTGCTTCCTAACAGCTGCTGGAAACTGTTGGGAGTGCAAGGATTCCAAGATAAGATCTAAGACAGTAACAATGTGAGAGTCTCTGCTTATGATTCAGACTTATGTACTTGTGGCAGAATGGTTCCTGACAAAGAGTGATGACTGTGTGGCCAGGTACCAATTTTGTTGCCACATTTCACTTTCATGGCAATACCTCCCAGGGTCAAAGGTAACCACCCATCTACTACCTCAAGAAAACCCAATACCCAGTGATGTCTATCTATCTATTGCCACATGCCTTAATCCCGTAAGGGGTGGCCACAAACAAATAGCCTCTGTATCGCTCTGTCCCCAGCCATTTCACTGCCCATCCCCCATCTCACACCCTCCTATCTCATATACCTCTCCACTCCATCCCTCCATCTCATCCTCAGTCTTCCTCTCCCTCACCCCCCCCCTTCACCTCACTCATACACTCTCCTCGTTAGTCTCTCGCTCTCCATCCTCTCCACATGGCCAAACCACCTAAGTGTATTTTTCCTGACAATATCTATCACATCCACACCACAATGTTCCTTCACTTCCTCATTTGTCAGTCTGTCTCTCCATGTAACTCAACATGCTCCTTACAAATAACTAATTTCCACTGCTCTTGCTCTTGAGATGTGTCCTTCCAACAAGGTCCAAGCTTCACTTCATACATTAGTGTCAGTATCACAATACTGTCATGCAGTGACTTTTTTACTTCCATGCTCATTTTCCTATTTTTTATCACTGCTTTCAAAGAACCAGCAACCTTTCTTTCCTGTTGTACCCTTTCAAGCACTTCATTCTCCAAACTTCTATCCTTACTCGTCACACTACCCAAGTACTTAAATGCACTCACATTTTCCATTTCCTCATTATCCAATCTCAATGTAAATTCACAGACTTCAGTTCTCTCGAAGACCATAACTTTACTCTTCCCTACATTCACATTTAGATTCCGTTTCTTACACACTCTCCCAAACTCATTCACCAACCCATGCATTGCTCCTTCATCACTCACCATCACAGTATCATCTGCAAACAACAAAACAGGAAGTTTCCAAACACTGCCCTCTCTCATTAGGGCCACTCCAACATCCACTGCTTTACCTTGTATCTTTTTTATGACCCCATCCATATACAGATTGAACGACCATGGAGACATGACACATTCCCTTTTCAATCCAAAATTCAGACCAAACAATTCACTCACTTCACTATCCACATGCACTGCTGCCTTAGCACCCTCATACCTACTCTTCACAGCATTCAACAACTTCCCATTTACTCCATATACAGTATTCTTAATGTTTCCCACATTCCTTTTCTATCCAGTCTGTCATATGCTCTCTCCAGATCCATGAAGGCTGCATACAACTTCTTTCCCTTCTCTAGAAACTTTTCCACTAAAGACCTAAGAATGAATATCTGATCTACACAACCTCTTCCCTTCCTAAGCCTTCCTGTTCTTCTCCAACTAATTCCTCTGTTATCCTTAAGTCTGTCAATAAGTATCCTACCATATACTTTTCCAATTACACTCAGATGACAAATGCCCCCATGATTACCATGATTACCACACTTTTTTTTCCACCTTTCCTTTGTACAGGGGAATAATTATACTGGGCTTCCAATCCTCTGGGACTCTATCTTCCGCCCAGGCCAATCTGCACATTTTCCATATCCATTTTACTGCTATTTTTCCCCATGTTTCAGCATTTCACCACACACTCCATCAATTCCTGGGGTTTTCCCTATTTTGACTTTCTTCACTGCCTCCACTACTTCCATCCTACTGATTTCCTCCTTTCTCACCACTTATCACATTACATTAATTCTTTATGTTTAACAGTTTCTTAAAGTGTTCTCTCCATCAGCTCACTTTTTCTCCCTTCATTACTATCATTATAACATTTTTAAATTTCACTCCCCTACTAACTTCTTTATCACCCTGTCTAACTCTCTTTACCTCCTTCCAGAACATTTTCTTACATTCCCTCCATTTTATACTCAAATTCATTTCAAATTCCTCATCCACTAACTTCTTATTCATTCTTACTAATCTTTTCACTTCTCTCTTCCTCTTTACATATAACTCTCTTCTGTCTCTTAACTTTCTCCATGCCTCTGCTTCTCATTCACTCACTATGTTCTTTCTTCTTTTGTGCCACAGCTTGCCTCACCTCTTCATCCCACCATGCCGTTCCTTGCACCCTATTTCGTCTTCTCTTCACCCCACACGCCACCTCATATGCTGCACAGATTTCTCCTGTGAATATCTTGCACACACCTTCCACCTCCCCCATCTACTCCAAATCATATTTACCAAATCACTCCTCCACTTCTCTCTTATATTCTGTCTTTTATAAGTCTTCTTGCAACCTTTCTACTCTCCCTGTGATGTTGTTGAATAAGATAATGAAGATGTCAAATTAATGCTGATCTAATATACAATGATGGGTGGTTTGAAGTGTGTGGAAGCATGTAGTTAAAAAAGCATGGAGCCCCAGGATGTGAGATCTATCTATCTATCTATTGCCAGATGCCTTAATCCCGTAAGGGGTGGTCACAAACAAATTGCCTCCATGTCACTCTGACCCCAGCCATTTCACTGCCCTGCTCCCAGCTCACACCCCCCTCTCTCATATCTCTCTCCACTCCATCCCTCCATCTCATCCTTGGCCTCCTCCTCCCTCTGCCCCCCCTCCACCTCACTCACATACATTCTCCTCATCAGTCTCTCACTCTCCATCCTTTCCACTTGGCTAAACCACCTTAATGTGTTTCTCCTAAAGCTTCCTATCACATCCACATCCACACCAAAATGCTCCTTCTCTTCCTCATTTGTCAGTCTGTCTCTCCATGTGACTCCACATGCTCCTCTCAAATAGCTCATTTCCACTGCTCTCACTCTTGTGTCCCTCCAACAGAGTCCAAGCTTCACTTCCATATGTTAGAGTTTGTATCACAATACAGTACTGTCATGTATCAGCTTTTTCACTTCTATGCTCACTTCCCTGTTTATTATCACTGCTTTCAAGAAACCAGCAACCTTTCTTCCCTGCTGCACTGTTTCAAACACTTCACCCTCCAAACTTCCATCCTTACTCATCACACTACCGAAGTACTTAAACGCACTCACATTCTCCATATCTACCCCATCCAATCTCACTGTACATTCACTGACTTCACTTCTCTCGAAGACCATCACTTTACTCTTCCCTACATTCACCTTTAGATTCTGTTTCTTATACACCCTCCCAAACTCATCTACCAAGCCTTGCAGCTTCCCTTTGTCTTCACTTAACAACACAGTACCATCTATAAACAACAGTACAGGGAGTTTCCAAACACTGCCCTCTCTCACTAGGGCCACTCCAACATCCACTACCCTGCCTTGCATCTCTTTTATAACCCCATCCATATACAGACTGAACAACCATGGAGACATGACACATCCTTGTTTCAATTCAACCTTCAAATAGAAAAATTCAATCAGTTCACCATCCACACACACTGCAGCCTTAGCACCCTCATACTCAATCGGTAGAGAGGTAGCTTGCGGTCCCGACGGACCCAGGTTGAAATCCACGCTGGGGCAGGGAACAGTTTAAGGATTTGAATTTCATTAAATCGGGCTTTACTGATCTAGCAGAAGTCCCGCTGACATGTCGTAAAAATACCCCCGCTAATACCAATACACCAGTCCTGTATGAGACAGCCCTAGCATGTATTCAATATGGACGGTGGGTGTTAGCGCCGAAGTGGTGACATGTGGAGGTGTATGGTATGTAGGAGGACTTCTGTGCCTTGATAGCAGGCTGTGAAGCCTATGCCCAGAGTCGGACACATAAAAAAAACAAATAAAAAAAAAACATACTCTTCACAGCCTTCAGCAACTTCCCATCTACACCATATATTCTAAATACTTTCCACAATCCTTGTCTATATACCCTGTCATATGCTCTCTCCAAATCCATGAAGGCTGCATACAACTTCTTTCCCTTCTCTAGAAACTTTTCCACTAAAGATCTAAGAATGAATATCTGATCTACACAACCTCTTCCCTTCCTAAAACCTCCCTGTTCTTCTCCAACTAATTCCTCTGTTATTTCCCTAAGTCTGTCAATAAGTATCCAACCACATACTTTTCCTATTACAGTAAGACATCACTATAACGGACTAAGCCCAAGCCATTCCAAAAAATGTGAAATTCCGATAAAAGTGACGTCCGGACTTTCCCCTGCTAATCTGAATTGTTTCCAATATATCAGACATTAGTCCAGATTGCACCAATGGTTTTTAAACTGTTTTCACTACCATTGCATTTTTTTTTTTTTTTATGTGTCCGACCCTGGGAATAAGCTTCCATAGCCTGCTATCAAGGCCCAGCAGTCCTCTTATATACTGTACCATACACCTCTACATGTCACCACTTCGGCACTAACACCCACCGTCCATATTAAATAAAGGCTAGGGCTGTCTCATATGGGACTGGTGTATTGGTATTAGCGGGGGTAATTGTATGACATGTCGGTGGGTCTTCTGGTAGATCAGTAAAGCATAATTTAATGAAATTCAAATCCTCAAACTGTTCCCTGCCCCAGCGAGGATCTGAACCTGGGTCTGTTAGGAGTGCAAGCCAACTCTCTACCGATCGAGCCACCGCTGTACTGTGTTATACCTTCACTACATTAAACAAATGGTACAGTATAATAATAGTGCACTGTACGCTGATAAACATGTCTTTTATATATCTTATTGTGTTGAACATAGCTGAAGTGGTCAGGCAGTCTGGACTGCTTCTGGCTTTATCAGACTTCTTCCAATACTGCTATAGGAATTTAATCCGGTAGCTCCTTGAGTCCGATAAAAGCGAATTCCAGTCTACTGAAATTTGTTATATCGAGGTTTTACTGTACACTAAGAAGGCAAATGCCTTCAATATCCATAAAATGATACAAAGTGAAAGAGGGCTATGCAAAGCCATGTGAACATCAGATATAGAAGTTGGTTTTGTATAGTACAGCAGTTGCATTTACCTCACTAAAGTAGATTACTTATATATGCATTTTCTTATTTTTACCATATTAATTAACTTTATTTCAATAACAATTTGCCTCCTGGGATTTTCCACTGTCTCAGACAAATGAGTCAGGTCAGTTCACAGCAAGCACCATGCATTTTCTGCTTTCCTACGTTGCCTACGCTGACCATTAATGGACAGATAATACAGCTGACAATTATCACTGCCAATGACTGTCCTTTTGTCCTCAAGACAATAATGATTAGACACAGGTTTAAACACACTGCTAAAAGTTGGTGCATTAAGCATCAGCAACCAGTACATGCTGCTGTTGTTGCTTAACCCCAGCCCACTTGACCAAGCTGACCCACTGATGGCAGATGAGCAGACACACCCACAGGGTTGTCCCACAGGTTCCCTATACTGTTGATGCTGTCTGTGTCTTAGTGTTGTGTGTGCTGTGCTTTGCAGTGTTCCAATTGCATGTGTTAGGCTGCATAGGCCTATTCTGCAAGTGGATCATATGTTGTCTGTGGCTCTTCCCAACCTAAATCTAAGCTGGCAGCTGAAGAGGGCTGGGAAATGTCCTGATCTAAGTCTAGCTCGGTGAACTCAATCAGCTCTACTTAACCCATACTGTGCTGTGCAAAAAACAAAACAAAACAAAAAAATGATACTCCTCTATGCTGGCTGATTTTGGATTTTTTTTCTGGCTAAATGGGCTTAATACATCAACATAAGATCCCTGGCACTAATAAAAATAATCACTAAAGCCAGGTAGTTGGTTGAATCAAGTCAGGTTGGAGCCTCTCTACCTCTGACATCCTCGAGGTTACAGAGAGTCTGTGAACTTGTGAACCAATTTTAGACTTTTTCTGTGAGTAAATGGGCTTAATGCATCAATATAAGATCCCTGGCACTAATAAAAGTAATAACCAAAGCCAGAAAGAAGGTTGAATCAAGTCAGATTTGAGCCACTTGACCTCTGAAATCTTCAAGGTTACAGACAAAACAGGGCAGCTGTGAGCCTGTGAAGAATCACCCACCTTCCGTGCTCCTAAATCACTGTAAGCATAGCAGGGAAATGTCTGAAGTTAGCAAGGTATGACATTACCTTCCATTTTACTCTGGTTGCTTGCAATGACTTCTCAATGCTGCAGGACACAGATCTATGTCACCGGCATTTTTGAAGGGGATGTACGAGTAGATCTACATTGCTAGCATGCTACAGATTAAGGATACCTCTGATGGGCGGACATCATTATAGGGGGAGGGCAGTTCGAGCAAAGTGTTGTGATCCAGATGTTGTACTGTCTGGCACATGAAGTGTGTACAGTACATAGATGTTTCTTTATTGTTAGCGTGGGAATGTCTGGCAGTGGGATGTCGTTGAAGAGGGTCTAGAAAGGTTTGTATGGTGAAAGTTTTATGTGCCTAGCTGTACTGAGTGGCTCTGTCATATAATGACAGGGGTTTTGTATTTTAGCACAGGCTGCTTTGTATATTTGTGTGCCTCTCATACTGAAATATTCTCTAACAGGGACTTTAGTTTGTGAGTGTACATGGGATAGGGAGTAGTAATAATGCAACCAGCAATGATACATAGAGCATTCTTCTGTCTGGTCTGCAAGGTGTGGATGCTGGACAGAATAAGAGCCCATGCTGGGTAAGCAAAGGACATCAATGATGTGATTTATGGTTTGCACAGGAGAGAGAGTGTTTTTTTCCTGTACAAAGTCTGTCTCTCTAAATGCCCAAAATGCACTTAGTCTGGGTGTGCATCACCTTTTTGTCTTGTATGAGGTCCTTAATGGTGTGTCCAGCATATGTCACTCACTCAAAAAATCTTAGTGGAGTGGGTCTGTAACATAGGCACAGTACATCATTAAGTGTGATGCTAAGAATGCATCTGTGCCCATGAATCACTACGGTTATGAATATAATGGTGGATTTGGCCATGTCCTCAACCCATGCTTGAAGTGTATTGAGGTAAGTCTCTTTGCAGTGAGCAGACTGTCTGCAAGGTGGTGCATGGATGTTATGGCACTGTCATCTGCATATGAGGCAATGTTTGTGGGCATTTGCAGTATGGAAATATCGTGCAAGTGCAGGCAGTAGTAGCACAATCACGGTCGGTCTGGCAACACAGACCCATCACCTGCAAGCAGGCAATAGCCCTGCAGGGTCAGCCCTTGCACTGAATTGATGTTCCGTGGTGGAGGACAGCACTTTGCCACAGCAAGGTGTGGGGCAGTGTGGAGGTTTGGTTTCTGGATGGACACTGCACATGCGTCTCTCCACCCAGTTAACAGGGGCACCAAATTGGCAACACACAACTCTGTTATTTGGTTATATGATTACCATCCAGCACTTAAAATCACCGAGCTTGTCACTCAGTGTAGAGCCCACCTTAGGAAGAAGTAGGCAGCATTGTATCAAGTGACAGAATGATGGTTGCCATCACCTACCACCAGCAAGTATAGGTTGAAGAGTGTAGGTGAGTGAACAAAACCCTGGGGGACCCCATTGGAGAAGTTTCACATTCATAATGATGCCTTGGAATGTAACATGTGCTTGTCTGCCAGACAGAAAGTTGGCAAGCCAGCATTTGGCCTTGTTCTCTAAGTTTGTGGTGAAGATTGTGGTGATTACTTAATGTTGGGAAACAGCATTGAAGGCTTTACTAATGCCTACTGTTGTAACAAGTCTTCCAGAGTTGATGTCATCGTGGGCATGTAATAGTTGCTTACTACAGTGTTAGTCGAATGGAATGCTCTAAACTGAGAGAGCAAGTGAAATATGGGGGTAGGGGGTTTCAAGAATTCTCCCCCAGTATCCCTGCTTGTCGTAAGAGGCGACTAAAAGGGTTGGTGGTGGGTTAGTGCCCCACCCCGTAAAAACAACTAACTTGTAGGAGGAGGCTGTAGCACGGGCCGAACAGGGTAGTACTCCCGAGGGGAATGGAATGCTGGTGATAGGGAGAGCTGGAGCTCCTTTCACTAGCTACCTAATCATCCTCC
>JAGKTI010034465.1:0-11453 GCA_018397915.1 Birgus latro | reverse complement strand
AGGAGTCAGCTCGTTCATTGCCCACAACCCCCACATGGGCAGGGACCCAACACGTCTTTACAGAGTACCCACGCCTATTCAACAAGTAGAGCCACTCCAGGATGGCCAAGACTAGGGGATGAGATGAGGAGGTACAAGGCAAAGCTTGCAAGGCACTGGCAGAGTCACTAAAAATGGTAAAAGAAGATGGAGGTAAACTAAAAATCAATTCTACTGCAACTAAAATAGCAGTAACTTCAGCAGTAAAAATGGATGTGGAAGGAGGGAGACTCCCGCCACGGCTAAAATCATTAAGAATGACGCCAAACCCAGTCCCAGAATAGGATTTGGACCCATCTGTATACACAGGGATTGAGTCACTGTGGGTAGTGGCATGTTCCAAAAAGTAAGAGAGGGCCGCCTGTGAGGAAAGGGAGGTCTTTCTCTCTGGGAAGTAAACACACGGTTGAACCTCTGGAAGAAGCCATGGAGGCACTCGGGAAACACGTACTGGGCAAACAGGGGTGGAGGGAAAACACAGCTCCTCCATGGCAGCCCTTACTCTGTACCCAAATGGGTGGGGATGGTGAGGATGGGTGTTGTAAAAGTGGTGAAGAGTAATCTCGGAGACAGCCCTACTACACAGAGAGTTGGGAAGACGGTGGAGGCGGTGCCAACACCGCACTAATAAGGACTGTCTACGGATATCCAATGGTGGCTCATTTGCATCAACCAACAGACTAGGTATCGGTGACGAGCAGAAAGCCCCAGTAGACAGACGTATCCCAGCATGATGGACTGAATTTAATGGGCATAGCCGTGTCTCCGAAGCAGACGAGTACACCTCACACCCATAGTCTAGTTTGCTCCTCACTAAGGTACGGTAAAGGTGTAGCAGGGTAGTTCTGTCGGCGCCCCATGACAGATATGACAAGGTCCGTAGGAGAGAAAGGGCTCGATGACATGACTGACGTAAAGAGCGGATATGAGGGACCCATGTCAACCTCCTATCGAAAATAAGGCCAAGACACCTTGCCTCACCTACAACTCGCACTCTCTGGCCGTACAATTGGAGGTCTGGGTCTGGATGTATACCTTTCAAATGACAGAAATGTAAGGCCACTGTTTTAGTTGGTGAAAAATGGAAGCCATGCATGGTAGCCCAGTGTGAGACCCTGTCCAGAGCAAGCTGCATTCTGCGCTCTGCCACAGCCATTTGGGAAGCAGCAAACCATAGAGTTAAATCATCAACTTATAGAGAAGCAGATACTCCTTCTGGAACTGATGCTGCAATACCATTCAACGCAACTGCAAACAGAGTCGCACTAAGGACACTCCCTTGAGGCACCCCTTCCTCCTGAGGGTACGACGGAGACAAGGTGGAACCAACTCGAACCTTAAATTTACGATCACGAAGGAAATCGATTAGAAACAGGGGCAGTCTTCCACGTAATCCTATAGAGTGTAGTTCCTTGTATATCCCAAATCTCCATGTTGTGTCGTATGCCTTGTCCAGATCAAAGAAAACGCATACTAGATGCTGTTTCCTAGCTAAGGCAGCACAAACTGCTGCCTCAAGACGTACCAGCGCATCTGTTGTTGAACGATACTTTCTAAAACCAGACTGACAATTAGAAAGAGACTCATTCCTTTCGAGGAAATATGTAAGGCGAGTATTAACCATTTTTTCAAACAGTTTGCACATGCAGGACGTCAGAGCAATTGGCCTATATTCAAGAGGACTGTACCCTGCTTTCCCTGGCTTTTGGAATGGTAATACAAAAGCTTCACGCCAAGAGGTGGGTAAGGAAGAGTTCCTCCAAATTCTATTAAAAAAGTTGAGGAGAGAACACTGTGTATCCTCATCCAAGTGCTGGAGCATCACGTATGGTATGTCATCCGGCCCTGGAGATGTGTCATGACAAAGGGAAAGGGCAAACTGTAGCTCGTGAGAAGAGAAAGGGAGATTGTACGTTTCCCTATTCTCCGAACAGAAGTCCAGCACCTTAGCTTCCTCCAACTCTCTGTGTCTAGAAAACGTTGAAGTGGCAGCGTCCCTATGAGAGACTGCTGCAAATGCACATGCCATAGAATCGGCCACAATCACGGGGTCACCGACAGGAATGCCATTAACCTTCAACACAGGGGACTTAGTTGGAGTAAATTTTCCCGAAATTTTCCTGACCCTCTTCCACACCTGAGACACTGGCGTCGTAGAGTTAATTGAGGAAACATATCCTTTCCAAGATTCCCGCCTAACATCCTTGAGCACCTGACGAGCCTTAGCCCTTGCCCTCCTGAATTGAATAAGATTATGCTCAGTTCTGCATCTTCAATAGCGGGAAAAAGCTATCTTCTTAGCCCGTACGGCAACCCTGCATTCCTCATTCCACCAGGGGAGAGGTCGAGAGCGATACATGCCAGAGGTTTTTGGGATAGCTTCAAGGGCAGCAGAATGTAAAGTGGAGGTGAAAAAGGAAACGGCTTCATCTATAGTTGGAAATTCCTCTGTAGAGGAATCAAAAGATGCCAAAGCAGAGAAAAGTGACCAGTCCGCCTTATCTAGCTTCCACCTCGGTAAGCGGGAACAGGGGCCAGATGTCGGTGATGTAAGGAGGACAGGGAAGTGGTCACTCCCATGCAAGCTCTCCGTAACCTCCCAGGTGAAATCCAGGATTCAGTCTGGTGAGCAAAACAGAGAGGTCGATGGCAGTAAAGGAATTTGATTGGGGATGAAAATGTGTAAAAGCACCAGTGTTTATTAATGCGAGGTCTCCAGCCTCCAGTAGTGATGCCATCAAGTCTCCACGTTGGTTAGTAAGGCAATCACCCCACATTGGATGGCGACAATTAAAGTCCCCCAAGAGTAGAAAGGGTGGAGGTAAACTGACGAATGAGGAGTTCGAGCTCGTCCCTGCTGACTGTTGTGTTGGGTGGTAAATATATGGAACACACTGTATAATAATGGCGAAGGAAAACTCGAGCAGCAATAACCTGTAGAGGCGTAGTAAGATTCAGGCAGATGAATGGGGTGTCATTGCATAGGAGGATGGCTACACCGCCACTACGTCCCTGTCCAGGAAGAGGAATTGAATAAAATACATGGTAACCAGGAGGACTGGAGGGAGAAGAATCTCCAACCATTGCCTCCTGAAGGCAGACACACATAGGGGAATACCTTGCCAGAAGCCAACGGAGTTCCTCCCAATTTGCACGTAGGCCACGACAGTTCCATTGGATAATAGTAGCCATTGACACTATTAAAAAGTGAGGTAAAAGCATAAAAACACATAAAAGAACTAAAAAGATGAAGGAATATGGAGGCACTATTTACAGAGAAGCAAGGGTCACTTAGTGGAAATTACTGAGTGACCCTGGGAGACTGCCTTCTTATTAGGGCGGGCACGTCCACTAGGGGGCAATTCACGGGCAGCACTATGAACAGTGCGATGACCTGGGCCCTGCGAAGTGGTAGAAGACTTCACTGTTACTCGACGATGCCCAGTAGATGAGGAATTCTTGTTCACACCTCTGTCCAATGCCCCCGACGGCCCAGGGGGGCGAGTAGTGTGGGTTGGAGTCTCGACCTCTAAACTTGGAGGGGGCAAGACAGAATCCTCAGAGGCAACCGGAGGAGAAATTTCCGATGCTCCCGAGGAGGAGGCGCCAGACTCAACTGACGCCTAAGGAGCCCTCGGTGACCCAGAGGCGGGGTCCGAGGGCTGGCACGCGGAAGGACTAACATTAGATGGAGAGGACTCTACGAGTGATACCTTGCTTGGGGGATCTTCTGTACTCAAAGACTCAGAGGAACCACGATGACGTTTAGAGGTAGGGAAGTGCACATCGTTATTACTGATAGATAGAGGTGGAGAGGCTGGGACCTGGCCTGCAGGGGCTACCATCTCGAGAGGGGATGATTCCTGATTCATAGGCACCAGGTCTGTGGATGCAGACACTGTAAGCGGAACATGGAACTGCTGTTGGGCAGTACGACGTGGACGTTTATTACGAGACAAAACTGGCGCATAGGAAACCCCATTATGGAAAACTGATGCCATGACTATGCTCCTGGCCTCGGCAAAGCTCACCTTATCCCGATTACGGATGAGAAGGATCTCCTTTTCCAACCTAAACCGGGTACAGTCATTAGAAGAAGCAGGATGCGCCTCACCACAGTGAACACAACAAACAGGCCCAGGGCAGTCCTGGCCTGCATGTGTGGAGTCACCACAATTGACGCACACCGCCGGGAGGTCCTGTTGCAAACGACGGCAGACACGGCCAACATGCCCATACATTTGGCAAGGGTAGCAATGTCGTGGATTCGGTATAAAGGGTTTGACCTTCAGAGAGAGCCAGGCAACTTTGATGGAGGAAGAGAGAACAGTGCAATCAAGAGTTAATAACAAGGATGGGGTTGGTGTGAGAATTCCATCTATTTTCTTTCGGAATCTTTCTACTTTGGTGATGTTGTGGACCTTCAGTTCCTCGAGCAGCTTCTCTTCGGAGTATCGAAGCAGGTCCCGGGAAAACACGACCCCAGGGCATTGATTAAAAGTTGCATGTGGAGTACAAGCAAACTTTGCACTGGGTTCATTGCATTTAGTTGCGAGACAGGAACCCTCCTCAGGTGATGCAACCTTGACTAGAAGGCTGCCATCCCCCTGGGCAGACATCCTTGGCTCCCTCCCACAAGTAGCCACGATCTCTCGGTGCACTTCAAAGATGTCGAGATTGGAAATTGGTTGTCCCTCTAATGTATGGATTGTATAATATTTCACAAAATCTGTTCTTTCGTATATTCCAGGGGACTTCACAAACTTGTTTTGTCCTCTATTTTTGGCCTTGCTTTTGTTCCTAGAACCAGAACCAGGCTGGTAAGGTTCCAGGGTGGTCAAAAGAGGAGCTGGACGGGTGGGCGCGGGGGCCTCGCCCGAGGAATTGTCTTGAGAGGAGCCAGGGACGGGTGCCGGATCGTCAGGAATGAGTGAATTGTTTAGATAAGGCAATGCCATTTGATCTCAAAAAACTTCATTCCCCCACCCCTCCACCCACCATGGAGCCCAACAAGGGGAGGTCGTATGCCAGGGATAACACCACTGGCGACCCCAGAGGTAGCGGGAGAGTATACACGGGTAACCACCGGGGGACCCGGGCAAGGGTGACTCCAGGACGATAGGAGCCACCAGGTCCCCCAATGCCCACTTGACCCTAGCCAACGCATGACCAGCCGATTGACCTGGTCGGGCCCAACCAGGCCGCCCGTCTGGCCAGAATAAGGGACCAAAGAGGTGTATTGCTAGCTGCAGGGCGCACCATACAGCATCGCTCAACCTCCAGGACTCCCGTCTCCCAGCATTACGGGACACCACGCACGGCAAACACGTGGGGAGGCACAGTCCAGCCCTAGATGGCAAGTGAGCTGGAACTAACATCACCAGCAGGCCTCCTCCACTAGTGATGTAGGGGGTGCTTGGTCCACGAGGGCGACAAATGCCGAACCCTACAAAGGTAGGCAAGCCCCCAAAGTAGGTGGCACCGCCAACCACGCTTCAAGCCCCGCCACCACGTCAAGGTGACCCCTTGCAGCGGGGCGGTGGGCCACCATGCACGGCTTCCGTTTCTCCCCAACAAAGACCGTGGCCTTACATTTCTGCCGTTTGAGAGGTGTTCACCCTGACCCAGACCTCCGGTTATATGGCCAGAGGGGGTGATGTGTGGACGAGACAAAGTTTCTTGGGCTCATTTTCGAGAGGAGACTGACGTGGGTACCTCATATCCGTTCATTACGACTATCATGCTTCCGTGCCTTGTCCCTCCTACGAACCCGATCTCACTTGTCTTGGGGCGCGGACAGGACCAGCCTGCTCCGACTTTACCACGCCTTAGTGAGGAGCAAATTGGACTATGGGTGTGTGTGGTATATTCTGCTACTGAGGCCTGGCTGAGACTTCTACATTCGGTTCATCATGCTGGGATTCGTCTGTCAACTTGGGCTTTCCGGTCTTCCCCTGTAGAAAGTCTGTTGGTTGATCCAAACGAACCGCCACTGGATCTCCCCCGACAGTCCCTGGTGGTCCAGTGTTGGCACCGCCTTTACCGTCTTCTGAGCTCATTGAGTTGTCAGGCTGCCTCTGAGGTCGCTCTTTTCCCCTTTTATAACACCCATCCTCGCTATCCACACCCGTTTGGGTATAGGGCGAGGGTTGCCATGGGGGAGTTAGGTGTCCAGTCCTCCCCTGTTTGCCCTATGCGTATCCCCCGAGTGGCTCCCTGGCTTCTCCCAGAAGTGCAACCATGTGATTACTTCCTCGAGAGGAAGGCATCTATTTCCTCACAAGAAGCTCTGTCTTATTTTTTAGAACATGCCTCTATTCACAGTGACTCAGTCCCTGTATATACGGATGGCTCTAAATCCCGAGCAGGGACAGGCTTTGGTATAATTTTTCGTGATTTTAGCCGTGGCGGGAGTCTCTCTCCTTCTACATCTGTTTTTACTGCTGAACTTACTGCCATATTAGTTGTGGTTGAAATGATTTTTAGCTTTCCTCCAGCTTCTTTTACCAATTTTAGTGACTCAGCCAGTGCCTTACAAGCTTTATCTCATGGCTTCCCGTCACATCCCCTAGTTCTAGCTGTCTTGGAATGGCTCTTCTTATTATGCAGGCGAGGATACTCTGTACAACTGTGTTGGGTCCCTGCACATGTAGGGGTCGTGGGCAATGAGCGAGCTGAGTCTCTGGCTAGAGCTGCTGCCTCTCGTCTTTCCTCTCCAAGTTGCCGTGTCCCATCCGATTATTTGTGTGCGGCCACTGTGGGGGTTGTCCGTTCCTGCTGGCAGAGGAGGTGGGATGCAGCAGGGGCGAACAAACTCTGCAGCATTCGTCGGAACCTGGGTGATGGGGGATATGTGGGACTGTCCCGACAGTGGGAAACAGCTTTGGCTCGTCTTCGGATTGGCCACACTAGGCTGACTCATGGTTTTTTGATGGAGAGGGCGCCCCCTCCCTATTGTAATGACTGTCTGGTTCCTTTGACTGTTCGGCATCTCCTTGTCGAGTGCCCCAGTCTTGGGGACCTTCGTCGGCGGTACCTCTCTACATGCCGAGCCAACAACGGTTCGTACCTTTTCTCCTCAGTGCTTGGGGAAGAGGCTTGTGTTATGGGGGGAAGTACTATCTCCTTTGTGTTGCGTTCTGGCCTTCTCTGCCAGCTATAGAGCTTTACCATATTTTAGCTTGTGTTTTAATGATAATGTACTAGTTTTAACAATTATCGTTCCGTTATATTTTTAGGTTTTTAGTTTTGGTCGCTTTTATTCTGTGGGTTTGTTTTAAGCATCGTTTTTCTTTGTATTTTATTATGTCTCTTAAATATAGCCGGTATGTTTTAAGCATCGATTTTCTCTTTGCTTTTTATTGATATCATTATATATATATTGATTTTCTTTTATTGTTAGTGCTCGGCGGCATATGACCTCTACTGTTGCGCCGCCATGTCGCATCTTCATTCATTCATTCATTCATTCAGCCGATTTACATACCAGCATATCGGTTACCTCACAGCTTGAGAAAACAAACAGATCAGATGGTATAGAAAATGTTAGTTCAGGACATTATGGAACCCTCCGTCAGTCCATGGAATAGCCCTCTTTTATTAGTCCCAAAGAAGGACGGCAACTTTAGAGTAGTAGTGGAATAACATAATGTAAATTCCGAAACTCTTCTAGACCGTTTCCCGTTACACGTCCTCACATATTTGCTAAAATCACTAGGTGGAAATAACGTAGTCTTTTCATTCCTAGACCTCCTCAGTGGTTACTGGCAGGTCGAAATGGAAGAATCCTCTCGCCCAATTACAGCCTTCAGCACCCCTTCCGGACATTTTCAATTTTAAGACTCTTCCTTTCAGTTTGAGAAATGCTCCTTCAGTATTCATGCGACTTATCCATTCGGTTTTTAGTGGCATGATGGGACACTCTTTTTGCTTTCCTAGATGACATCATTGTTGTGAGTAAATCAATCCCTGACCATTTTGCCAAACTACAAGAAGTATTTGAATGCATACAGCTAGCAGGCCTGAAAATCAACGTCAGTAAATATGACTTCCTGAGAAAGAAAATCAACTTTCTAGGACATGTTGTCGACGCACAAGGCATTCATACTAATAATGACAATACTAAGGCGATCATCAATTTCCCAGAACCTGCGACTGCCGATGCTGTCAGAAGTTTCCTAGGTCTAAGTGGTTACTACCATAGGTTCATTAAAGACTATGCAAAGATCGCTGCTCCTCAAACTCACTTACTAAGGAAGAATGTATTCTTTGTATGGACTAACGATCAGTCACAGGCTTTCCAAGCACTAAAGACAGCTCTTGTCAATGCACCAATTTTAGCATTCCCTGATTATATCAAACCCTTTCTTCTATGCACAGACGCCTCAGGCGCAGGACTTAGTGCAGTTTTAATGCAACTTGATCAAGCATCAAGGAAGCGTGTAATAGCGTTTGCTAGTCGCGCCCTTACCACTGCTGAATGTAACTGTAGTGTCACCGGTTATAAGCTTTGGCAGTAGTCTGGTCCTTGAAACATTTCAGAGACATAGTACATGGTTATCTAGTGCATTTCCAGACAGACCACCTCCCTCTATGTGATTCGTTTAAGGGACGCAACCTCACCGGTAGTTAGCTAGATGGTCCATCACCATGCGGGATTTCAATCCCACTTTTCAGTATGTCCCAGGAAAATCGGATGTAGTCGCAGACACACTCACACGGCATGTAGCCGCATCTGTCACGCCCCTGCAGCCCAAGGCCACTGACAGCACAACCTTAACATCAGAAGATGTTCAAATCTCTCAGCAAAAAGATTCCATATGGTCCCAAGTAGTTTATTTCCTAGAATCAGGAGATGCCTCGACCTTACCTACTCTATCGCTACTCCTAGATGAGTTCATAATAAAAGATGGTCTCTTGTACAGAAAAACATTCCTTACAGGGAAGGATTTGCCCAACAGAGAAGTACACCAATTCGTTATCCCTACTGACCTGATATCTGCGGCCCTTCACATCGTTCACGATACACCTCACGCATCCCATCCAGGTAAAGACCGATGCTTGCGCCAAGCATGTCTCGAGTACTATTGGCCAACCATGCGTCGTGATATCAATGCGCACTGTGACTCTTGCATCTCGTGCCACTGCCACATAGGTTCAACTGGCTTACCTGCACCGCTCTTACAATACCCAATCCCGTCACGACCTTGGGAAACTGTGTCCATCGATCTTCTAGAACTTCCTCTTACGGAATCAGGCGCAGAGTATTTGTGTGTAGCAGTCGACCACATCTCACGCTACTGTGTCCTCGTACCCCTCTCAGATAAGACCGCGAATAGTGTTGCACGTGCCTTTGTAGATCACGTAATTTGCCCGTTCAGTACACCACATACCATCCTCACATCGGTACTGAGTTCAACAATAGTCTCCTGGATGAGATCTGTCGCCGTTATAAAATTAATAAATCCAATATCGTGCTTAATCATCCAGCTTCCAATGGCCTTGCAGAGCGCCACAATAGAAAAATCTTAGAGTGCCTCAGACACCTAGGCTCCCATAGTTCGTCATGGGATGACTGGATTCCCCAAGTGGCATCCACAATCAATAGCTCCATCAACGCTTCAATTGGCGAATCTCCCTTCTTTGTCCTCTTTGGTTTTGACAAACATCTCCCATACACCCTGTTATCCTCAAAGCCAGACCCCATCTATAACATGGATGATTATGTCAAAGTAAAATTGGCCAACTTGCAAACAATCCATCAGTATGTAAAATCCAGTCTCGCTTCACCTCAGGAGGACATGATACAACACCAACATAAATCTGCCTCTCATATCATTCCCATTCGCGCACACCTAAATTGGATGACAAATTTACTGGCCCCCACCGCGTACTAAATAAACAAACTAACAAGTTCCACATCCAAGACCTCTCCACTACAGACACTAAGTGGGACTATGCTGATGTTCTAAATCGTGCACCGCGAGGCCTAGTGTTGGAAGAATCACTTGCACAACCTACTGCTCTCCCCCCTTCTCCACAAAAACCTCAGTCTACACAATCTCCACCTATCCATCAGTCTCCTTCATCTCAACCTATGCCTACTCATTCATCAACCAATCAATATCGATCGAAACTGTGTTCCGCCCGTCAACCTCCCCAGAAACTATCCCATTAATTCTTACCTAATTTTCTAGGTACAATGTTAGCGGTCTACCTGCTGGCAGTGCTGACCCTCATAGGGTCCGGGTCAGACGAGGACGATGGTGGAGTACGTCCAGGGGCCTTGGTCGGCTCGGGAGGCGAGATAATGCCTATCGAAGATGTAGTCTCCCTGCGCTACGATCTTGTGCCCCTGGCCGACGTCGCCATCGCCCTTCCTGCCTTCGCGCACCAGCTCCACAAAATCAAGACCCACCTCAAAGCCCTCATGGGGAAACACAACCCAAATCATTATTTATAGAATCTTTTCCTCCCACTCTCCTAGCAGTTGCAACACATAACTGGCAAATTCACTGAGCTCAATAACACATTCTCCATTCAGACACCCGTAGGGCGATCTCGTGTGAAGCGAGGTCTCTTTGACCTGGGAGGTGAGATTCTAAGTGGCTTGTTTGGCGTCGCTACAGCCCGTGACCTTTCTGGCTTCAAATCTGACCTATCTTATTTAGCCTAAGCCCTAGAATCTCAACGCCGAGTCATCAAGGTTCAACACACGTGTTACAAAAGATTACAGCCCACCTAAATGAAGTAACTTACACTCTGAACAACTTCACCAACATCTTAACACAACACCTCTCAAATTTCAACGTTATTTCTCAGTTCTTCTATCTCAAACTCAACATGGATAATCTCCAACTAGCCATTGACTCTCTACTCTCTCAGGTCACTACCTTGGTTCGTATCCTAATCGATGCTATTAATGGACGTGTCACTGCAGACTTAGTACCAATCTCAGCTCTCCGTGCTGTATTAGAATTGGCTCACTCTACTTTCGGTTTATTCCCAGTACTCACCTACTCCTCTCTCGAATATTACTATCCAGTTCTCGAGGCCACTCTTCTCACCAAATACGTCGTCGTCCATATCCCTCTACGTTCTGCCATCACCTTCCACCTTTTGCACATCATTCCCTTCCCCTTCCAGTACAACAACTCCTCATTGCAAGTCTCTGTTCCTTCCGAATATTTCCTCCTCTCACATGACCATCTTTCAGTTGCCTTCCTTTTTACCACCGACCTCCAGAAATGTTCCTCTCTCACCCCTACCTCTCGTCTCTATGCTGCCCACCTTTTTGCTATCTTCCCTAGCAGCGCAACAACCTGTGAGTCTGCTTTAGTTCGCAAGCATTCCATACACTCGGCCTGTTCCTTTGTTCCAGCTCCTGAACTCCAAGTCCACCATGCTCACCTCAA
>JAGKTI010034464.1:0-11453 GCA_018397915.1 Birgus latro | reverse complement strand
CCATAAAGAGCAACACTTATTGCACTACACTTGTAAAACTTATTATAAAACACTTATATATAATAACACTTACTAGATATAACTTATAATATCTAACATTTCACTACTGTGTAAAAAATAACACACTTGTGCATACCTGTATACTATTTACATTTTCCCACACACCTGCTCAGTAATCATACTCGGAGCGATACTTGCAAAAAACATTTAGGGCACAGGGGGACCTTACACTCTGCATATTGGCAGGCTCTCTTTTTTCATGCTGGGGGACAGCATTTGGTGGTGTTACAGATATGGCACTGCCTTTACATCTGACAATTTACAGTAGTACGGCCAATCTCTACCAGCCTGTACCACCAGAACTCTGCACAGCTTAGCCTGTTAGCTGTAAGCACTGTCTGCATCCCTTGCCTCGCACCTGGCACCTGTGCAGTTGAATATTCTTCAAGGAGTTCGCGTGCAAGCTCTCTCTCAAACTCTCGTAGAGGAGAGGTTTCTTCATGAGCTTGAACAGTATGAAACTGTTCAGGACGGCGATATTGAGAAGGTGAAAAAACGCCTTCTTCTACCGCCGGCAGGACTTACAAAGGCAATCAACCTCACCAATTTGCATGTCTGATTTATCAACAAGCCACATATTGATATTATAGTCATTGAAAGCATCTGACTTCAACACGGGTTCCCCCAGTCCCGTAATCTGTCTTTCCCATAGCCTCAAACACACCCTTATGTACTGCAGACAACATGCTTACCTGTCTCTTGTCATGCCAGAGAAGGACTAACATGTTGTCACATTTCTTGGTAAGCAGGGCTCCTTTCTCAGAATTTCCTGGGAATACAGGGAAATTCTTTCTGTTCACCAGGACATCTCCACAGGTCCCACTACTGTGTTCAAGCAAATACTTGGTCAATGCTGGGGCTGTGTAATAATTATCAGTGTACAGAATGTGGTGCTTGTTGAAATACAATTCCATCAGCACTTTCACGGCTGATGCCAAGAAACCGTGAGGATTGTCACTAGGTATACCAACATCCGTAGCCGAATAAACTATCACATCAAGGACATATCCAATTTTGCAGTCCCAAAGGACAAAGAATTTTAGTCCAAAGTGGTGACGCTTGGACAGCACATACTGAATAAATGCCAAACTCCCCAGAATAACACCAGTGACTCGTCAATAACCACTTTCTGAAACGGACGGAAAACCCTGGAAAATGACCCCTTGAGCATTGTCAGGATGGGTCTAATTTTCCATAACCTGTCGTTCGGTGTGGGCCCATAATTTCTATGGAAATGCAGGAACCTTAGGATTGCTAGATACCTGTCACGGGCCATATACTTACCGAAGACAGGAGTGCCCACCGACCAAGTCATGGAGCACGTGTTTTTTTACCTGTGCCATCAACATGCCCACTGACCAAGTCATGGAGCACATATTTTTTTACCTGTGCCATCAACATGGTAAGGGCTAGCCACACAAACAACTCCCCCCCTCCACTGGTTGCCAGTCTCTTGTGCTTTCGCTGGCAGCCACGCCCAGCCAGCACACACTCATATCCTGGTGGAAATTAATTTCATCCACCAGGTATTGCATGATGGCAGTGGTGAATATCACCCTTAACATATTGTGAATAGTCAAAGGACTTGGGGGAGCTCATCTTCCAGAGCACCTGCTCCTTCCTTACCAAATACCGACATAAAGCCTGCTCCATCCTCCCAGACAAAGGTATCTATTCTACCCACAAGTGGTAAAATGGGCCATTCACCATGTACAGCATGTCTTTTCTGGGTGCATGCATGCCCATGTGCACACCCACAGGCAGGGAGTGATGGAGAAGTAGAGGGAGAGGTGTGGAGGTGGTGGGGTATGGGGGTGATGACTTACTTGACACAGGCATTCCCTGGGGAGATTATTCCTGCTGAGTTACACCACGTGGGGCCCATGTGGAAAATTCCACTCCTGAAGGGCCTGGTTGTGGTGATTTTCTCCATGAAGTACTCGGCTGAGGTGAAGGTGGACGTTCAAGGGCAAGACAGTGGCAAGCAGGCGGTGAGACAGCTCATCGTTTTTTTTCCCAGATGACCACCAACTCCACACTCACCTGCCTGGTGTGCTGGATCATCAACATCTTCCCCCTCAATGAACTCATCACTGTCGAAGGCCCTGCCCTCCTCCTGCACGAGTTTGAGAGCCTTTTCAGGCATCTGAGAGCAGGAAGGGGTTGGAGGGCAAGAGTTCATTCTCCACATGGTAACTTCTTTTCTCCTCTGACGTACTCTCACTCAGTGTACATAAGGACATTGTATCGTCCAAGGCTTGACCGATGACACTGTCACTGAGTCATTTCCTCGGCAGAACTTTCATGGTGATCGATAATTCAATTGGCCCCGCGCGCGGTGGGACAGAATCAGACGTGGAGGATGGAAAACACAAGACTCTTCACCCTGCCAATGCCGTGTACAGACTGAGCCGCGCATCAGTGGGGTACCTAGGGGACCTACCTACCCACTGGTTGTCACAGAAAATGGTCACGGGTTCAAAGGGTGGCAGGGAGATGCTTGCGGCTAATCACATCAACTGGCGGTGCTCCGTGTCCTGAATCGTGATGGCAATACACGCCAACTGGCACGTACGCGTTAACCCACACACCTCCAGCAGGTGTAGAGTTGTCCCATGTGGTCTAGTGGTTAACCTTCATGCTAAGCAAATGTCGAAGAACTTCTCCACCACCTCCTCTACCTGCTGGAGCTAGGCAATGAGTGGTGACGTGCAGTGCTGTGATGGTGGCCTACCCACCTCAAAAGCCTCCGAAGATAGCTGCAAGCTGATGTCCAACGGAGAAACAATGGTTGTTGACGTGTTTGGTTGTGGGTTCAATGGTGAAGGCAGGAAATGAGGTGGTAGTGGTGGTGAGAATGGGCAGGCACTCATGGGGTTGGAGCCTGAAGTGGGAGTTGATCCTGGTCTGACGATAGGACCAATGATTCTGCGGGAGAATGACAGCGTCCCAGAATCCCTGCAGCTCCATCGCCAGGCTGAGCAGCACCAACTCCCTGTCACAGTACATACTCCAGCATCCCATCCAAGAAGCCATGGAGGACACTGAGATAAGGGAATGAAGGAGCTGCGGAGGGCTACAAGTCAGGGTCCTTGTCCTCGTCGGTCTTGCAGTCCTCTTTCATGCCCATGGAGGCCGTAACGGTGATCTCCTCATTAGACATGGACTGAAAACCTGGATTGCCATCGTCATTGTCCAGTCAACCCCGCTTGTCATTAAAGCCCAATTGCTCTCCTGCTGTTCGCAGGCAGCAGTGGAAATCATCCACACCAAACCCATCAAAGTCATGCTCAGCTTCGACTCCCTGGAGGAGACGAAACCAACCACTTTCGAGGGTTTTCATGGAGACTTCCTTCCACACATTTGCCCTATTGAACACTGCAGACTTCAGGTTGTAATGTTGAAGATTCTGCAAGGTTTGCTCCCCGCATGTGTCCTTGGCCCCTTTCTCGGCCCCCAGAACCACCATCACTTCATTCAGGAACCCCCAGCGGTAGTCTGTTGGTAGCCACGATAACACCCTGGTGCACTGGTTGAATCAGAGCAGTCGTATTAGGTGACAGAATCCTGCACCTAATCCACCCATCATAAGCAACCAAATCCTTCTCAGAAGAATGCAGTGGTGCATTGTCCAGGAGCAGGAGCGCCTTTACCTGGTCGCGAGTGATACCAAGGACCTTTGTTTGATAACGGATAACCTCCTTCACGAAGCGTCTGTAAAACCAATCTCTGAAAATCTTTGTGGTAAACCAGGCCTTCACAGAATGGTACCATACAACAGGCAGGCTATCCATCAACCCACCAACACAATGTGGTTGTTTTACATGCCCAACAACAACGGATTTGAGGCAGTGTGTCCTGTTAGCATTGGCACAGCACAAAACAGAGGCATGTTGTAAGGACAACGTGAGACCAGGCAGTCTTCTCCTTTTCCTCAGCCAGGGTGTTGGCAGGCAAGAAGCCGTAGAACAGACCAGTTTCGTCAGTGTTATAGACTTGACCAAGGGCAAGGCCCTTGTCCTTGATCAGGTGCTGCACTTTCTGGCCAGACAGGTCTACTTCCGCTGCTGCTGCGTCCAAGGCCTCGCCATGAGCCTTACGGCCAGTAAGTCCAAGGCAAAGCTTGGAGCGAAAGAGCCATCATCCTTCAGATACCTTGAACTTGTGCACGTTGTGCAGGGGTGCAAACTTCTCGGCTGTAGCCTTCACCTCGATCCCACTAGCACACTGGCACCACGTTGCTGGCGAAACCATAACAATGTCAACCGGTCAATAATGGCATGCCAGGCCTTGGCCATGACTTTCCTCTTGCCCCTTCATGTGCTCTCACCAAAGTCCTGTCCACACTGTGTAAGCTTGTTGCGTGACTTCTTGATATCAAACAATGTTGAACGGGCTAGATCATATTCCCGAAGTATGCGTCCTGTGGTCCATCACGCGTCAATCTTGCTCAATATCTCACGTTTCTTCTCCAGACCCCGAACCTTCCTCTTCTTCGTCTCAGGTGGTGGTAGGGCCATCACCACAGACATGAGAATATAGCAGAGGAGAGCTACAACCTGAAGAAGGGAGGGGACCATCACAAAAGCTACCGCATTCACAGCCATTCTTACAAGTGAGTCACTCAGGCAACACAAAGGCGGGAACTGAGGTACAGACTTGTTGGTTGGTAAGTAGTACAGCACTACCATACTGCACCCCCCGGTTCCATCCGAGCACAGATGAAGCAAAATGTGGCAAACTAATATCCGCAAATAAGGTTCACTTCCGTTTGCCCAGGCAAGGATTAGCACGTGATGGCAACAGCCGATGACCAGTACATCATCGCCTCAGGCAGTGTATGACAAATGCAGCCGGCCAGCCGATGCTGACCATTCGGTAGGGAAGCAGACAGAAGCAGGTGGTGGGGGATTTCTGCACTAATCCCGGAGGCCGGGTGACTCCCATCACTCAGTGCAGAGACAGACAGGTGCTTTTACTGTACATTTTCTCGTGGCTTGTGATCTGTGTTACACGTGTGATGGCCACCAGGTGTACCCCCCCACTGTATGCCCCACTGTAATATCCCCCCCCTGTATATCCCCACTGCTAGATAAAAAAAGCTGACTCAAACATGTTTCTCACAGTGCAGTCTACACAGATGTAAGCCAGTAAGGGGCTGACACTCTTAAGGGGGACACCCTGTTCCTTTACTCTACCATTAAAGCCCTTAAATAGCTACTCCAGGACTTTCATTAAATCATCAAGGGACTGTGGATAACATCTGATAGCACCGGTGTGTCGAACCATCCTTCCTGACCACCTCCTACAGTGTTTAGTGACACCAATAAATACTCAACGCCCCCGCACCTCACCGCCTCACCCCTAGGTGCCTCTCGTCTCAGTATGGTGTAATACCGGGTGTGCCTCTGCGGGTGTGCCACTTGACTCACCAGTGCCATTCTCTAATCCACCCCACTCACATATCTTGCTACTGGCCAAAAGTGTCACCACAGCCAACCTACGCACCTGTCTTATCCAACTATTCTCAGCACCTGTTCAGTGCTCGTCATATAGTGTCCCCTCCTCTCAAGGTGTCACCTCACCACCGTCTGCCATTCACCCCGACACCACCCACTGCATCTACTTCCCACCAGCTCTGCACCTGCCCCGTGGGGAAATGTGCCCTAGCCCCCACACCTCACAGCCTCACCCCTAGGTGCCTCTCGTATCCATATGGTCCGGGTATGGCTTGACTGACTCATCGGGCCCCGTATTCACGTACCGTCTCCCAACCACCGAGGCACAGAGCCAAACCGTCTTCACTCAGCCTCATCTTAACTCTAAGGCCGCAGACCCTCTATTCACGTCTCAACTCAAGACCAGCTAGCCAACCCACTTCCTCCAAGACTCATCGTCCATACCCCCAGCTACTACAACTCATGTCTCATCCACTGTGGACTCCACCTTTGCTCCTTTGAGCACAGTCTTAACTCCAGGCAAGTTACCTCCCCATTCACAACCAGTCTCATCCCCAGCGAGCCGACCCGCCACTTACCAGTTACCCGTCCTGTCTTCACTACAAGTCACCGAACTCCCCCACTTCATTCACAACTCAGCTGTGTAACTATATTATGGTTTTTCCTCATCCACCCATTATTGACTTTTTATAGAGATTATCCTCTGGATTTTCTCTACAGATTGCATATTATGTAAATATTCCTCTCACTCCCCTCATTTCATACTCATCCTCACCAACTATATTTTATCACTCATCTCAAACTTCACCCTTTATTTATTAAACCTTACATCCACTCATCTTCATTCATTTCCACTTCCATTCTTACAGTACATTCTCTCATCTTCATATTGTATATATACACATATCCCTACTCATCTTTCATCTTACATTACATCTCCACACTACATGTCATACTTTGAATATACGGAACTTACTCCCACAGCTCACAGCCAACAAACTGCGTATGATCACACATCACCCGCAGAGGAAGATTCAGTGACTCATCTTCGTAGCGGCCGCTCGTATCCACGACCCACCTCAGCCGCACATACTTCATTTCCCACCAAACCACATACTTTCAATCCAGATACTATCCATCCAGATATTTCATACTCTACCCCTGATTCTACACAGCTTTCTTCTATCCCTGCTCCTTCCACTATTGTTAACTCTCCTGCCCCACTTCATCTCCCGTCTTCCTTACACTTAACTACCACTACCTTCTCTCTCCCTCAATCCCCTACTTCAATAACTTCCACACTTCCAACCATGGCTCAAACAACTCCTCCCCCACAGTCCATCTATCTCAACAATGCCAATTGCCCCAGATTTACTGGCGAGAACTTGACTTGGTCAGTTTACGATTTCCTCAAAGAGGTAGAAACCGACATCCACAATTGGTGATTTTTTTTTTTTTTATGCAAGGAAGAAGGAACCAAAGGCTAGGGCCCACATACTGTTCCTTCCAAGAAAAAGAAAAAACAATACAAAAGAGAGCCAAATTCAAGATCCGTTCAATTCGAGATGCCTGGACACACTGCTTTTGAAAGACTGGAGATCATAGGAAGTAGGAAATACAGACAGAGGAAGACAGTTCCAGAGTTGACCAGTTGCATAAATAAAAGACTGGGAGTAACGGTTAACTCTTGCATTAGAGAGTTGGACAGAAAAGGGATGAGAGTTTGTTGCTAGACGGGTACTACGTGCCCGTCGTAGAGGTGGAGGGATGCAAGCAGACAGTTCAGAGGAACAGTGACCATTGAAGTAGCGACAGAAGAGAGATAAAGATGCAACAGTGTGGCGAAGAGACAAAGGTTGAAGGGAATCAGTAAGAGGAGGAGAGTTAATGAGACAAAAAGCCTTTGACTCCACCCTATTGAGAAGAACCGCATGTGGGGAGCCTCCCCACACATGAGAGTTGTACTCCATACACGGGCGAATAAAACCCGTGTACAAGGTCAACAACTATGCAGGGGTAAAGAAAGTTCGGAATTGGCCCAGCACACCTAATCTCTTGGAAGCAGATTTCACAAGAGATGTAATATGTTCTTTCCAAGACAAATCCTGAGAGAATGAAACCCCAAGCATGTTCAAGGATGATGCAGGACATAACTGTTCATTATTAAACATTAGTGGGTAATCCTGAGGAAGATTTTGTCAGGTTGATAAGTGTAAGAACTGAGTTTTTGATGCATTAAAAATAACAAGATTATTTTTACCCCAATCAGAGATACGAGCCAAGTCAGACATTAGGTGTGCCATAGCCTCATCCCTTTTTTGTTGAAGTAACTGCTGAGATGGACATTGCAGGAACCGAATGGAAAGGTGAAGGGTGGAATCATCAGCATATGAGTGGATAGGGTTAGATGTACAGCTTAGAAGGTCATTGATGAATAAAAGGAAGGGAGTAGGTGATAAGACAGAGCCCTGAGGAACACCACTGTTGATAGGTCTAGGAGAAAAACGATGGCCGTCTACAACAGCAGCTATAGAATGACCAGAAAGGAAGCTAGAGATGAAGGCACAGATAGAAGGATAGAAACCGTAGGAGGGCAGTTTGGAAATCAAAGATTTATGCCAGACTCGATCGAAAGCCTTTGAGATGTCAAGTGCAATGGCAAAGCTTTCGCCAAAGTCCCGAAAGGAGGATGACCAAGAGTCTGAAAGGTAGGTGACAAGATCGCCAGTGGAGCGTCCCTGATGGAACCCATACTGACGATCAGAAAGAAGGTTGTGACAGGAAAGATGCTTTAAAATTTTTCTGTTAAGAATTGACTCGAAAACTTTTGAGACACAGGATGTTAAAGCAATTGGACGATAGTTAGAGGGTTGGGAATGGTCACCCTTCTTTGGGACTGGCTGAATGAGAGCAAACTTCCAGCAAGAAGGAAAGGTACAAGTTGAGAGACAAAGGCAAAAGAGTTTACCTAGGCAGGGTGTAAGCACAGAAACACAGTTTTTGAGGACAACAGGAGGGACTCCATCAGGACCATATGCCTTTTTAGTATTGAGGCCAGTGATGGCAGAAAACACATCAGCTGAAGAAATTTTAATGTCAGTCAAGAGGAAGTCAGAGGGGGGAAGTGATGGAGGAACAGCACCGGAATCGTCTAAGGTGGAATTGGAGGAGAAAGTCTGAGTGAAGAGATCTGCTTTATCAGTAGAAGAAATAGCTACAGAGCCATCAGAGCAGAAAAGAGGAGGGAAGGATGATGAGGTAAAGTTGTTAGAAAGGTTTCTGGCAAGGTGCCAGAAGGAGCGAGAAGAATTCGGTTGGAGAGTTGGGAACATTTAGCACGGATGAAATTGTTTTTAGCAGAGCGAAGAACAGACTTAGCATGATTCCGGGCAGAAATATATAAAAGATGTGATTCGGGGGTGGGTTGGCTCCGGTACCTCTTATAGGCCCTCTCCTTGTTGCGGACAGCATTAGAACAAGTGTGATTAAACCAAGGGTTTCTTGCATTAGTCAGAGGATATGAGAAAGGAATGTATGCTTCCATGCCCGAGAGAATAACCTCCGTAACGCGCAAGGCACACTCAGATGGCTCCCGGCCAAGGAAGCAATAATCATTCCATGGAAAATCAAAGAAGTACTGCCTGAGGGCCTCCCAATCTGCAGCTCCAAAGTGCCACAGGCGGCATTTCTTTGGAGGGTCTACAGGCCGTACTGGAGCAACAGGACAAGTTAAGGTAATAAGATTATGATCGGAGGAGCCCAACGGAAAGAAAAGATGAACAGTGCAAGCAGAAGGATTAGTTGTTAGGAAAAGGTCAAGTATGTTGGAACTCTCTCCAAGGCAGTCAGGGATACAGGTAGGGTGCTGTACAAGCTGCTCTAGGTCATTAAGGATAGAAAAGATGTAGGCTTGTTCACCAGGTGGATCAGTGAAAGGAGAGGAGAGCCAAAGGTGGCGGTGAACACTGAAATCTCCTAGAATGGAGATGGAGAAATGGATAGAATGTGTTCCATCGTAGAAGTAAAAGAGTCAAAGAATTTTTGATAGTAGAATTAGGAGATAAGTAAACAGCACAGATATATTTAGTCAGAGAATGACAGGAAAGCCGAAGCCAGAGAGTAGAGAATTCAGAAGAATCAAGTTCAGGAAAACGAGAGCAAGATAGATCGTTGCGTACATATACGCAACAGCCACTTTTGGCTTTGAAACGAGAATAGAGAAAGTAGGAAGATACAGAAAAGGGTTTGCTGTCAGTTGCCTCAGACAGCTGAGTCTCAGTGAGAAAGAGAAGGTGGGGTTTAGAGGAGAAGAGGTGGTGCTCAACAGCGTGAAAGTTAGAGGAAAGGCCGCGAATGTTACAGAAATGAAGAAGGAGTGAGTCAGACAGTGGTTCCAGGCAGCTCTTTGAGTCGTCACCGGGAGAGGGGCGGATGGTGGGGGCATTTATGGTCCCCCCCCCGGGGACTCCGAGGCATGATTTTTGTGAGCCATTTTCAAAGATAATTTTGAAAAGGAAGTGTAGTGTGTAGTGTGCATGTAGTTTGGTGTTGACAGTTAGAGAAATTTGTATTGGAGAGTAAGCTGGACTACTCTCTGTGTTACTGAGACACTGAAAAAGTTCAGCAAAGGGGGATGGTCAGGAACAAGTCCTGAAGGCTGATGAAATGGGAGCTCCAGCTCTCCCTGTCATCAGCCTTCCATCCACCTTGGGAGTACTGCCCTGCTCGACTGGTGCTACAGTCTACTCCTATGAATTACAGATGAACCCCTCAAAGTCACTTATCTAATTGGTTGATTACACCAAGGCAAATCGGACATCGGAGCTGCGATCCGAGCAGGTCATTTCAATGACATTAAAACCTTTGATGATTTCAGCAAAGAACTCATAAAGCTTTGTTGTCAGCATTCCAACGCCACATCCCTCATTGGATTAACTAATCTCCTCACTCAGATGGAGGACGATATGACAGTTCCAACACAAAATGCCAAACTACTAAAGCAGCCACTGCCAAGAAAGCAACTAGTAGCGAGATGCGCCAATTACTTGTAGGAGCAAAATGGATAGAAGAAGTAGATGGAGCTCATATGCTTTCACTCAACAACTTTGCAGATTTACCAGTTTACCTGAGATTCCTGAATTGGCTTGATCCTGGACAAAAGGAGATAGCCCTGGAGATAGGTTTCAATCCAGGAGATAAAATCGTCCAGATCACTAAAACCATCCAAGAAAGAACAGGCTTGAACCGCACGCGTCAGGCCACAAACTGCCCCTTGATCTCCCCAGTCTGTCACACCTCCACTCCAACAGACCACTCCTGTTCCTGCCCGCCATGCGAGAAAAACCTACCATGCATCGTTCTCCTACCTGGCATCGTTCACCAACCGCCAGTCATGATCAATCTAGTGTTCGACAAAACAGACAATCCTCGGTTCTTTGCTGGCACTGTGGTAACCCTGGACATCGAGAATCAGATGTGACTAAACACAGACGCCATCACTCCCAAACTAGACAATGTACGCCTTCCCGCTCGCGGTCCTACATGCAAGTATCATAAGACCAGTACGACTCACACTACTGAGGAACGTCGTCAGGGGAAGCGCCGCGCCTGTATCGGACCAATATGACGTAGCACCAGAACACCAACTCCCCATCCGCCATGTAGGGCCCATAACTTCCTCAGGCTTAGTCATTCTAGGATGGAGTAATGACATACAAACAACGTTCTTCATTGACACAGGATCTATAGTAAACTTGATCTCTGATACCTCCTTAAACATCATTTGGAGAAAACACAAAGAAGCGAGTTTCCTTGAGCCGCCTGACATTCGCCTATGTGGTATAGAAGGCTCAGAGTTTAAGGTCAAGGGAAGAGTCACTTTAGAAGTACTAGACAGAGCTTTGATCCCTTTCCCAGTAGAATTTCATGTTACTA
>JAGKTI010034463.1:0-11453 GCA_018397915.1 Birgus latro | reverse complement strand
GGAGGTGGGGCTGGAGTTAGCTCGGTTGCTAGGGTAAGAAGTGGTTGGAAGAAGTTCAGGGAGCTGTTGCCTCTCCTGACATTGAGAGGACTCTCCTTACGTGCTAAGGGGTCTTTGTATGCAGCATGTGTTAGGAGTGTGATGCTGTTTGGTAGTGAGACCTGGGCAGTAAAGGAAGAGGATATTCACAGGTTTAAACGTACAGAAATGACAATGATTAGGTGGATGTGCAGTGCGTCCCTGCATGCAAGGCCTGGGGGGGCTGGGTTTACGATGGAAGAGTTGAGAGGTAGGATGGGACTGGAGTGTATTGGTGTTGTGATGAGGAGATGTAGGCTGAGGTGGTTTGGACATGTGGAGAGGATGGGGGATGATAATTGGGTACAGAGGGTGAGAGGTGTTAATATTGGGGGAGGGGTTGGGAGGGGTAGACCGAGAAAGACATGGGACGAGGTCATTAAGTGTGACTTAAGGGTTAAGGGACTGAACAGGGAGGCTGCCAGGGATCGAGCAGTGTGGAAAGCTGCCATTAGGTGACCAAGGCTGACGCATACAAGCACGTTGGAGCCTTCAAAAACGAAAACGAAAACACTGTATATGCTCCTTTACTATAGTGCCGAAAAGACAATAAGTATTGTTTTTGCAATGTGGGGGGTGAAAATCCATCTCCAACATGATGGAAGAGTTGAGAGGTAGGATGGGACTGGAGTGTATTGGTGTTGTGATGAGGAGATGTAGGCTGAGGTGGTTTGGACATGTGGAGAGGATGGGAGATGATAATTGGGTACAGAGGGTGAGGTGTTAATATTGGGGGAGGGGTTGGGAGGGGTAGACCGAGAAAGACATAGGACGAGGTCATTAAGTGTGACTTAAGGGTTAAGGGACTGAACAGGGAGGCTGCCAGGGATCGAGCAGCGTGGAGAGCCGCCATTAGGTGACCAAGGTCGACGCATACAAGCATGTTGGAGCCTTCAAAAACGAAACGAAACNTGGAGAGCCGCCATTAGGTGACCAAGGCCGACGCATGCAAGCATGTTGGAGCCTTCAAAAACGAAAACGAAAACACTGTATATGCTCCTTTACTATAGTGCCGAAAAGACAATAAGTATTGTTTTTGCAATGTGGGGGGTGAAAATCCATCTCCAACACATGCTGCCGACAGGTCTGTATACTGCCTCTGTGAATGATTTTCTACCAATTAACCACTTCTGTACGGTGACGTCTATTTCTACTTTAATTTACGCTTCCTCCAGCCGATTTTATGGCACTCAGGACTGGATCCACGTACTGAAGGGGTTAACAAAGGCTGTACCAACCCCGTGCACTTCCACAGATCCTACCTACACTGATGAAAATCGTCTGGTGCAAGAACAAAATGAAAATACACCCGGCACTGAAGGGGTTAAAGGTATATTGAATGCACTAAATTGTTTTTTGTCATAACTTATTTATTTATAGGCTAAATGCTCCTTTAATTTAGTGTTGAAAGGACAAGTAATGGGTACTGTCTTGGCAATTATAAGGGGTGAAAATTCGGTAAGACGGAAAATTCGAACCAGGGTACAGCCCCATATAATTCGACATAAGAAGGGTTTACTGCACCTTGCTTCTTCCTGGGAACTCCTATTAAAAAAACATAACTGTACCATAACTATTTCTAGGCTGCTTTGTCTATGCAATATGCCCTTATAATGAGTAGAAGTACTGTTGTTGCTTCTCATCCTCAACTCAAACAGACTGAGAATTTATACTGTGAGAGTTTATGCTGCTACTGTACTGTACTTTACATATTTGCACGTTTAAGGTGAGCACACAATTACTATCAATTCTGTTTTTACCATATATATATATACTGTATATATTTTTACTACTAAACTGAACTAATTATTTTGAACTGTATTTTTTATGTTTATACATGTTCTAACATCTATTTATTGTGCATTAGCTGTTTATTGTGCTTTAGCTGTTATAATATGTGTACAATGACTGGATGACTTATATTGCTGTAAGAATTAGTGGAGAAGGGAGAAAAAGTAAACAGATGGAGAGAACACTTTAATGAGCTGTTGAACATAGAGAATGAAAGTAATGCAAGTATAAGTGGCTGGGGAATGGCAGGGAGAAGGAGGGTTGTGAGAAGAGAGGAAGAAATCAGTACAGTAGGATGGAAGTGGTGGAAGCAATGAAGAAAGTTAAAATGGGGAAAGCCCCAGGAATTGATGGAGTGTGTGGTGAAATGCTGAAGAATGGGGGAGAGATAGTAATAGAATGGATGTGGAAGGTGTGCAGATTGGCTTGGGAGGAGGGTAGAGTCCCGGAGGATTGGAAGTCAGGTATAATTATTCCTCTGTACAAAGGAAAAGGGGAAAAAGCAGTGTGTGGTAATCATAGGGGCATTTGCCTTCTCAGTGTAACAGGAAAAGTATATGGTAGGATACTTATTGACAGTGTTAACAGAGGAATTAGTTGAAGAAGAACAAGGAGGTTTTAGGAAGGGAAGAGGTTGTGTAGACCAGATATTCATTCTTAGATCCTTAGTGGAAAAGTTTCTAGAGAAGGGAAAGAAGTTGTATGCAGCCTTCATGGATCTGGAGAAAGCATATGACAGGGTGGATAGACAAGGATTGTGGAAAGTATTAAGAATATATGGAGTGGATGGGAAGTTGTTGAAGGCAGTGAAGAGTATGTATGAGGGTGCTAAGGCTGCAGTGCGTGTGGATGGCAAACTGAATGAATCTTTCCATTTGAAGGTTGGATTGAAACAAGGATGTGTCATGTCTCTACTGTTGTTCAATCTGTACATGGATGGGGTTATAAAAGAGATACAAGGTCGGGCAGTGGATGTTGGAGTGGCCCTAGTGAGAGAGGGCAGTGTTTGGAAACTCCCTGTACTGTTGTTTGCAGATGATACTGTGTTGTTGAGCGAAGACGAAGGGGAGCTGCAAGGCTTGGTAGATGAGTTTGGGAGAGTGTGTAAGAAACGGAATCTAAAGGTGAATGTAGGGAAGAGTAAAGTGATGGTCTTCGAGAGAAGTGAAGCCAGTGAATGTACAGTGAGATTGGATGGGAAGGATATGGAGAATGTGAGTGCATTTAAGTACTTGGGTAGTGTGATGAGTAAGGATGGAAGTCTGGAGGGTGAAGTGCTTGAAAGGGTGCAGCAGGGAAGGAAGGTTGCTGGTTCGTTGAAAGCAGTGATAAGAAACAGGAAGGTGAGCATGGAAGTGAAAAAGTTGTTATATAGCAATATTGTGATACCAACTCTAACATATGGAAGTGAAGCTAGGACCCTGTTGGAAGGACAGAGTGAGAGCAGTGGAAATGAGTTACTGTATTTGACAGGTGCATGTGGAGTCACATGGAGAGACAGACTAACAAATGAGGAAGTGAAGGAGCGTTGTGGTGTGGTCGTGGACGTGATAGGAAGCGTTAGGAGAAACACGTTAAGGTGGTTTGGGCATGTGGAGAGGATGGAGAGTGAAAGACTGACGAGGAGAGTGTATGTGAGTGAGGTGGAGGGGGCGAGAGGGAGGGGGAGGCCGAGGATGAGATGGAGGGATGGAGTGGAGAGGTATATGAGAGACGGGGGTGTGAGTTGGGAACGGGGTAGTGAAATGGCGGTGGACAGAGCGACATGGAGGCGATTTGTTTGTGGCCACCCCGTATGGGATTGAGGCGTCTGGCAATAGATAGATAGATAGAAGAATTTATGGCTTTTGGACTTCTTGGGTTTGGGGAATCCAACCCCCCACAAATTATCAGTATAAACAGTATGCTTCTCATACCCTAACTGCTTTTCATGCTTTTTCACTTATGCACTGTTCCACACTCTTCTTCCACATCAAAATGAGCTTGCTCTACCAAAATTACCCCCAGTTTTACCTTTTGCAGTATGAATGTGTCCATTCTATCTAGTGTTTATCTACATTCACTTCACAACACCTTCATTCACTTCTCAAGCTCTCATATCAACCTACCCTAATTCATTCCTAAAGCTCTCTCTTCAACATCACAGTTAACATACAAAACTCTACCTCTTAAGCTAACTAACCTATCTATGCCTACAGTTGTTCCAAATGAGGCCATTGCTACATTATGCAATCTGAACTCTTGCTATGGTTCAAGCAATTAATTATTCATGCTAAAAACAGATGACTTTGTTCAGCTAAGAGAAACCTGAAAAACAATAAGGTTAAAAATGTTCTCAATTAACTCTTCCACTATTAAAGATATACAGTATTTAGAGTATTTTATACATGCGTACATGAGACAATTTTGTTCAGCCAACAGAAACTCTATGCAATCAATGCATTAAAAATTCTGTCTTTCACAGCTTCCTCAAATGGTGCCAGCACCCAAGATGCTGTCTGGCAAATCTGTGCTTTAGGCCAGCCACTCACGCTTCTATACAACATCACTACATTGTGCAGTGCTTTTCACTTTTTCTCCATCTGTGACTACCTCACACCAACAGTGTGTTGCTCAAACAGAGAATCTAGAAACTGAAAATCACATGAAGAGTGGTTAGTTTCTCTTGGTAAATTTCATCTTCAACTTCAAGGAAGACACCTGGCAATGAAAAGCTACTGGCATGAACTGAATTAGGTGTAATTAAAAAATTCTTCTGTGTTTTACCAAAATTACCAGTATCCTAGGCTGGAAAAAGCTTTTTAAGGTTTACTTTCATAGATATTGTTTCAATTTCAACTGAGCTCTAATTTCAAGTGTGACTGAAAAAAAAAAAATCCAAAGGTGAAATATAAAATTGCCCACATACCTACTACATTACATGCTGCTTTATATGCAACAGTACACCTTACCACCTGGAGTTATGCAATGCAGTCATTCATATTACAAAGTGAAAGGTATGTATCTTTTAATACTATAACAGTACTATCATGGCTGCTGTATTTCTGCTCTCTGAGTCGGCATAATGAAAAGACTTCTCTGAAAAGCCAGTTCTGAATCTTTTCTAAAAATGTTACTAAATTCTAAAGCAAAAATCAACTGTTATTCAAACTGCAGGTTACTAAATTCTAAGCATTAAAAGACAGTTGTCAACTGCAGGGCTGCAAGTCACACTCAGAGATACTCTACATGACTGACAAACCTCTGGGCTGAGGTACTTGAAAATGGAATACAAGGGAGCAGATTCCACATCCCGCTTGACTTCACATTTCTCCATGGTTTCGTACACAGTGGAACGCTTGATGTCCACATCAGGACTACCTTTACTGGATAAACTTGGTGGGACACTCACCGATGATCTAACTTCAGCCTCACACTGCTTCTCTGCCCTTGGCTCTCCCAAATCTACCACCATGTAAGGAGTGGAAGGGGTGCGTCTCAGGATGCTGCCCATTGAAACTGTTGGTCGGAGTTTAGTCTCACTCACTGGCTCATCCAGATTTTCCAAACTAACAGACCGATCCCTGTATTGCATTGGCTCATCTTTGGAGTCTCTATGACGATTTGCTTCATGTTTGGAACTCGTAAAGGCCTGCACGTCAGTTGTTTGTTCCATCTGTCTGAAAGATGCAATTTTGCATTTTAAGCTTGGGTCACCCTGAGGCAAAGGTCTGGTGGGTTCTACAGACTCCCGCTCTTCTTCCATGCTGGTGAATGATGCTAGTTTTTTATGGAAATTTACATCTCTTTCAGGTGTCTTCTTCTTGATCAGTTGTGTATCAACCTCAGAATTAGTGAAGGTTGCCAACTTATCTTGGAATTTCACATCTCTTGGTGGAGTGATACTTTTGAATTTTGTGGTATCAGTATCCAGCCTCTCAAATGATGCAACCTTCTTGCGCAGACTTGTGTCACGATTGGGAGTTGCTCCTTGCACTCTCGAGCCCACTGTGGCTGCAGTATC
This sequence comes from Birgus latro, assembly GCA_018397915.1. Classification (NCBI taxonomy): domain Eukaryota; kingdom Metazoa; phylum Arthropoda; class Malacostraca; order Decapoda; family Coenobitidae; genus Birgus; species Birgus latro. The sequence goes on along the minus strand of JAGKTI010034463.1, from coordinate 5,581 downwards.
CAGGTTCTCAAATGATGCCACTCTGTTTTTGAGAGAGCTGGACATATCTAACGATCTCCTGTTAGCCTGTTTCTGCTCACGTTCACTTGCCGGGTCCTGGGTCTCAAACATTGATCTTCTCTTGACTACATCTACTTTTGGAGACTTCTCTCTCATAATTACTCTAGGTTCAGGACTCATCTTAGCATCTCTTTCCATCTCTTTGGAAAAGAAGTTCACCATTCCTTCCAGCTTTTTGCCTTTCCCAGGACTAGGTGAACGATTGGTGATGCCAAACTTTTCATCTTTCTTGTCATCCTCTTTTGTGTAGCTGGTGTTGCTATTTAAGCTAGTGATGCTTGATGTTCTCTTCTTGGCACTGTTTTCAGCATATTGCTTATACCCAGCTATTGCCTTGTCATAGGTGTACTCATCAGTATGGCTGGTGGTGGCAGTGTGTGTTACTGTGTTGGATGTGAACTCTTCCGTAATAAGGGTGGAGGAGCCATGGCCATTGATGTGAGTCTCATCTTCCTTACTCACACCAGAGTCCAAAAGAGAGTCATGGGCTTCTTTCTTATCACCCTAAAAAAGAGATGGAACAGACAGTGAGACACGAAGACAAGTATATTTAGGGGTACATAAATGACCAATAGAATCTTATTCTAATAATCAATATATAAACAGAAAGAGTATTCCTCTACTTTGTCTACTTTCATCACTTGATTTCCTAATATTCTTCTTAAATATCATATTATATAATAATAATAATAATAACAACAACAACAACAACAAAGACAAAAGCAGCTCCTCTCTGGTCACCTGGGGAAAGAAGGCTGCCAAATAAGTGCAATTATACTCTACAGTTCTCTGCTAACCACAACTTGATAAAGTTTATTTGGTCTACCTGTCATATCGGTGTCTCAGATACCCATGAAGAGCTAAAATTTTTGGCTAAACACTTCACTATGAAGAAACATTTTCAACAGTATTCTATCACTGCTACCACCACATGATCTTACTCAGAATTTGGGAACTTTTCAAAAAGGAGATATTACCTTGTTAACTCCCTCACTACTACAGATCTGTCTTAAGTTTCATAAAATCATCTGAGGGAAGCCTTCTCATCCTCATTAACATTACTTTTTCTCACTCACAGAAGGGCTAAGGTATCTTGTGCCAGTAAGGAAAAAATTAAAAATACTCTGTATGTTATCTGAATTAATGGGTTTACATGAAAATCAACACAAAACCCACCAGAGCAGATGAAGTATCACTGATGTTATCCTCGGCAAAAACACCATCACTGCCAGTGTCTGAACCAGTGCAGAAGCCAGCATCACTCTTGGCATCCTTGTTATCCTGATCAATGAGGTCATCCTTGCTGTCTCCTCTGGTGTCATCCACAGCGTGCTTCTGTGAACCTCCCGACAGCAGGCCAGTGAGATCGTTATTGTCATCGTCATGAACCACCAGGTTATAGCGACGCCCACGCTTGGTCCTGTAAGGTTAATGATTGGTTGACTGTAGGTGGTTTTTCACCTGACAGAACTGGGGACTCCCAAAGCCTGAACACTGTGCAGTATTAAGTCATGACTGCATGAAAAAAACATTAATTATGAAGAAGGATGGAATTTCCTTGGTTACCAGTGAAATACAGTAACTCTTTGGTCAGACTAAGACTGACCATTTTCTGAGCTGCAAGGGGTTATGGATCTTTATCATATTAGAACATGGTGTACATTACCTGATACTGGCAGCACAGCAACATCAATATCACCTGATAGCAGGAATATACAGTAATTACAAAAAATAATAAGTTTAATAAAAAAATAAATAAATCCAGTATATTCAACATTACACACAAATTGTGCTGAGTTAAACACAAGACAGTCAATCCTCATCATGAGTCACCTTTCAAACATTTGTTTTTGCTATATTATTATCATCAGTAAATTACAGTAAATTACCTATTAAGTTCTACTGTTACATACAAAGCTAATATGACAATTTCCAATTTACAATACTGGTTGTACAGAAAAAAAATTCTGATATTTTGGAATACATCATTAACCCCTAAACCGCGGGGTTGTGTGAGGCGATCCTGGCACTTCCAGCCGGTGGCAATTCGCGCTCTGACTTATTTTTATAAAATATAGCCCCAAACTAAATTGAGTTATATAAATAAAACTCAGGACTCTCCTACATTTTTTCATATATATTTTTATTTTGAAGGCCTCGGCTAATTTAAAAGAAAACAGAGGCACCCAACTGACGGCCCACGGCTCGAGCCATTGCCACCGAGCATCACGAAAGTGACGGCCTGCGGTTAAGTGGTTAATATACAGTGAGAAGAAGTTAGCTGCTGTCTCTCTAATGTGAGTACAATCCCAGACTGAGGCAGATAAAGAGTTTGATGTTTGAATTTCATTAAGACAAACTTTACAGATCTTCCATACCACCAACTGCTGTCACTGGAGAGAAAAAAAAAAAAAAAAAAGGAAGGGGGGGAGGGAGGCCTAATGCCAACAAACTAGTCCTAAATGAGAAAACTCTAATGAATATTTATTGAGTATAGCAAATATTAACCCTGAATTTGTGGCATGTAAAAGTGTGTGGCATGTATGATGACTACAGGACTACAAAGCCTTGGGGAAGACTCAGTACTATGTCCAGGACTGGACACACCCATATGTATTTACCTAATTGTGATATACAGGAAATGAGCTATGCTCGTGGGGTCCCGTCTCTGTTTCTCAATAAGTCAAATTTTGCCTTAAACTCGTTTAAGTTTTTAGACTGGACGATCTCTGTCCAGGATATTCCACAGGTCTATGCATCTAAGGAAAACTATATTTCTTGATGTTCTTCAAGCAGCTTGGCTTCTTCAGTTTCATTCCGTGTCCCCTTGTTACCCTCTCATCCCACACAAACAGATTTTCTCTGTCAATTTTATCTACTCCTATCATGGTCCTGAACACTGCAACCGTGTCGCCTCTCTCTCTCCTTTCCTCTAAGGAAGGCAAATCCAGCCTTTCCAGCCTCTCTCTGTACGACAAATCTGCCAGACTGGGGACCATCTTGGTTCCTGTTCTTTGTATTCTCTCAATCTTGTTTATATCTTTCTTTCTGTGTGGGGACCACACTACTGCTGCATATTCTAACCTGGGGCAGATCATGGCCACTATCAATTTTTTCATCATCTCCTCATCCATGTAATGAAATGCCACTCTTATATTGGTCAAGAGTTTATATGTCTCTCTAACTATCTTATTTATGTGCTTTTTAGGTGACAAACTATCATGGACCAGCACTCCCAAATCTTTCTCTTCTCTCGCTTTTCTAATTGGTTCATTGCCCATCAAATAATTCAATGATGGCCTCTTGGTACTTTTACCCATTTCCAATATTTTACATTTTTTTGCATTGAATTTCATTTCCCACATCTGGATCCAATCATGTATCCTATCCAGATCCTCCTGTAGCATGTTACAGTCCTCTTCAACCTCTACCTTTCTCAAGATCTTTGCATCATCAGCAAACAGACTTGCGTAACTGTTCACTCCATCTACCATATCATTTACGTAAATCAGGAACATTACTGGCGCCAACACCGAGCCCTGTGGGACACCACTTGTTACTTCCCTCCATCCAGATGTCCTGTCCTTTATTACTGTCCTCATTTGTCTGTCACTCAAAAAGTCTCTCATCCATTCCAAGAGGCTTCCCTTCAGTCCTATGATATGCTCTAATTTCCATATTAGTCTCTTGTGGGGTGCCTTGTCGAAGGCCTTCTCCAGATCTAAATACACACAATCCACCCAACCGTCTCTCTCCTGTAGCACGTCAATCGCCCTTGAGTAAAAGCTCAATAAGTTGGAAACACATGACCTCCCACTTCTGAATCCAAACTGACTTTCAGTCAGAATATTCATCCCCTCCAGATATTTTATCCATCTATCTTTCAGGATTCTCTCACATAATTTCGTGACCATGCTGGTTAGAGACACTGGTATATAATTCAGGGGTTCTTCCTTGTTTCCTCCCTTATACATTGGTACCACATTTGTCCTCTTCCATTCCCGAGGCACTTTCTCCTCTTCCAGTGAACACACAATTAAACTGTGAATCTTATCTGCCAGTTGTTCTCTGCATTCCTTCAGTACCCAATTAGAGATTCCATCCAGTCCTGGGGCTTTCCTTACATCTTGAGTTTCCAGTAATTTATACATTTCCCGCACTTCCACTTTTATATCGTTTATCACTACATTTCTAATCACTCCCTCGCCTTTCACAAACTCCCTTTCCTTAGTGAAAACCGATTGGAAACATTTGTTCATTATTTCAGCTTGCAATACCGCATCCTTGTAAACCTCTCCTACTTTCAGTTTGGTGATTCCTACCTTTTGCTTCAATTTGCCATTAACAAATCTATAAAACAATTTGGGTTCATCCTTACATTTGTCAATTAGACCTTTTTCAAAGTTCCTTTTTTCCTCTCTACGTATTCTTGTATATTCATTTCTAGTTCTTTTATATTCTTCCTTTGTTCTGTTATTACCTCTCTTTCTCCATTTGTTCCATGCCTTGTCCCTCTCTTTTTTTGCTGTCATACACCTTCTATTAAACCACTCCTTTTCCCTGTTTTCTTTCCCACTTACTCTTGGCACACATTTTCCCACTCCCAAATTATAGAGGTCAAAAAAGATATCCCACTTCCTATGTATCTCTTTTGTCTCTCTGAATTTTCTCCAATCCACATTTTCGAAAAATTTTCTCAATTCTGCAAAGTTTGCTTTCCCAAAGCTGTATCTTCCTTGCCTATAAAGCTCATCTCGGCACCACGTTCCCTATTATCATCTGGAACTCAATGACCACATGATCACTTTTTCCTATAGGACACAGATATTTCAAAGATTCATTTACATCAGGTTCTTTGGATAGTAGCAAATCTAATCTTGCTGGTGTGTCATCACCTCGGAATCGTGTCTCTTCTTTGACCCACTGCGTCATTACATTATTCATTGCTATATTTAACAATTTAGTACCCCACGAATCTTCGCTGCCTCCTGAGTCCCATTCCTCCCAGTTCACCTCTTTACAATTAAAGTCACCCATTAGGATTATATTGTTGCTTTTCTCAATCACTTTCTGTAGATAACTAACCATGTCTGACAACATCTCCTGGTATTCATCGTCATTCCATGCCCTCGTCTTGGGAGGAACATATACCACTGCCATATCTCTCTTACCATTCTCCCCAGTTTCTAATTTCATATTTATCGCTTCGGTCCTTCACTGCTATCATCACTCCTCCTCCTGTTTTTTCTTTTCTGTCTCTTCTCCATATTTTGTATTTCCCATCTCCCATATGAATATCAATATCTTCTTTCAATTTAGTCTCTACAAAGCACATAACATCATGTGTGTGTGTGTGTGTGTGTGTGTACATACTGTATATATATATATATATATATTTTTATGCACCTATGGGACTGGGCAGATGCCGAGTAACCGGATTTGCCAAACAGTCAAAAAACCTACCCACTCAGCACCTTATATGTACTGGTGAACAGTCATCACTACTTATATTATTACAAAT
>JAGKTI010034462.1:0-11453 GCA_018397915.1 Birgus latro | reverse complement strand
ACTTTGTCTGGGCTACTGATGTCTCGGCTACTCCAGGTGTCGGCCCGGTGTAGGGGGAGTCCCGTCAGGTGTGTCCTCTCTCTCTGTGGGCACGGGACTACTGCCGGGGGGCCAAATCATCCGGAGTGGACTGCAGGGTGGTGTGGAGAGAGGCCCTTCCCTTCGGGGGCCCGGCGAAGAGTTCGGTCCTCGGGACTGGGACAAAACAGGGAGAGTAGGCGTGCTTGCCTGTGCCCACTCTGGGGAAGAGGTCATCGTCCAGTGGGGCTGGGGAGGTCACACCCCGGGGTCCTGGGGGCACCTTGGGGAGTCTGGGAACTGCGGTCTCCCTCGGGTCGGGTCGCCATCAGGGGTGGTCTGCGGCGTCTCATCCTTCGGGAGTCCTGCAGCGGGTGGACTTGTCTGGGTGCCAGCTGCACTGCTCGAACCCCCGGGGTCACAATGGGGCCTTGCCAGACCTCCTCCAGGTATAGCTTCTCCTGGGGGCTGCCTCTGTGGGAAGTGCAGGAGGGGTGTCCCACTCGGCCGCAGGAGGGGTGGGCCTAGCAAGGGACGTCCTCCATAGAGGAAGTCACAGGGAGTGAGGGACGGGTGGTGTCCGTTCCCTCCCTGGCATGGCTAGTCGCCGTCGCTGAGGTCCTGATGGCAGCAGGAGTAGAGCAGCTAGTGGCCATCTCTCTCCTGCCGGTGGGGCTAGTGGCCATCACCGTGGCCCGACTTCCCGTCAGGACTATGGGTGAGATGCGGCTAGTGGCCATCACCTGTCCACTGGTGTGGCTAGTGGCCATGACCTGACCACCGGTGTGGCTAGTGGCTATCACCAGAGTCATATTGGGCGAGGTGCAGCTAGTGGCCATCACTTGCCCTCTGGTGCGGCTAGTGGCCATCACTGGGGTCTCATTCCCCGAATGAGCTGTGAGCTGGGTGCAGCTAGTGGCCTTCACTTGCTCACGGGTGCAGCTAGTGGCCATCAGCGAGGTCCTGTGAGGGGAAAGGATGGCAGATAGAGGTGTATGGTATGTAGGAGGACTCCTGGGCCTTGATAGCATTCTGTGAAGCCTATGCCCAGAGTCAGACAAAAAAAAAAATGATGAGGTGCCGTCACCTGCCTGCTGGTGCAGCTTGTGGCCGTCACTGAGATCCAGCACGCAGGGGCAGCTGCAGAAAAAGACCAGGCACTGGCCATCTCTCCCCTAGTGTGGCTAGTGGCCATCACTGGTTTCTGCAGAAGGGGGGATGCAGCTATGGAGCGGCTAGTGGCCATCTCCTGCCTAGTGCGGCTAGTGGCCATAACTCAGGTGCTGTGTGGGACCGTGATATCAGCCCCACCCCGAACCTGCCGAGTGCTGGTCTGGCTGGGGAGTAACCTGCCGGGGCTGCGGAGTGGATGTTGGTTCGTCCGAGGGTAAGAGGGGCGCAAGGTCAGGGAGAATGTAGGCCTGTGTGGCCCAGCCCTATATGCCCCTCCCAGTGGCCCCCTTGTTGGGTGGGTGTCGCACCACCATTCTCCCTCCGTGGGGTGGTTGTTGCGCCATCCCACCTGAGGTGTTCCCTCCCATGGTGTTTCGTTGGGGTGGGTATTTCAAAGAGAGTATAGTGAATCTTGGCCCAGGTTCAAATCTCGCGTAGGCTAAGGATCTTTGGTGAGTCCCTCCCACATTCCCGCCTGAACTTCCGAGGATGCATTTTTATCAGTCTTGTTGTCTCCAGAGGATTTAATCAGCATATCAGAGCGTGCTGGTTGTGAAAGTGTGAATGAATGTGATATCTAAATCCTCTAGTTAAAACAAAAAAAGTTAATCCTAAAGCTGAATAAAGTAATACACTATGCTGGGTTAACGAGAGGTAATGTCTGTGGCAAGTATCAAGAGGTAGGTAAAAGCTGCATTGATGTATGTAACTTAGCCTTTGACCCTGTTGCAATTTTTCCCCCGATATCCTTGGATACAAGGCTGCTGAATATCCAGGTTACAACAATTACTTTCCATAAATGCTACCAATGTTGTTCATTTTATCTGCCAGTCCACAGAGGAGGGGTGGATGCCTCAGTCGAGTGATGCCACTGCCCTGCAGCAGGATTCGAACGATGGCTGTAACAGGAAGGCAGTTTTGTAGTCAGTGATTATGACCACTCACCTACCACTGCTGTAAATGCGGAGGTGAGGGAGTGGAGAGATGAAGAAGCGGAAGAGCAAACCTTATCTACCCACACTGTCTTATTGCTGCTTGAACGCACAGGGGTTTGCCAAGTAAGTTCATTTGAAGCTGACCAAATTATACATCCGAGTAACCATTTTCCACACACACAATTGCAGGACATCAGTGGCATCTGTCCTATTATTTCAGTACCTTTAATATGTAAGTATATCCTGTTACGACCGAAATATAGAGCTTGCGTGTGATTTCTTCGTAATAAAAAAATGACTACACTGTTCTGAAAGGAATGGTGGGCGATTTTGTTTTATTTTTATTTTAATGAAACATGGCATAAACTGAATAATAATTTTGACAGAAGTAGGTATATAGTACTACACGTCCTTAGATACAGCATATAATTTCTTCACCAAGACTGTCCTCCTCTTAAAGCCCCCCCCTAAAAAAAAAATTGCTTAATCAACCAACTATAAAAGGTCTTCACGTTATGAAGGGGTTACTTGATCAGTCTTTGGTGTTCACTTTCTCCGGTTAATGGCAGACAATTTAACTCGCCACAGTGGACCCTGAAGGTTTCAGAGTTACTCCTTCAGTCAGATAATGAATTTTATATTTTGATCTCCAGACGATTTTCTTCAGGTGGGGATATTTTTTTGGAAATGGAATGTTTGGATACAACGGAACGAGAGATACATTCCTAACCTCACCCAAATATTTGGGGGCAGCAAGAATAAACTGCCAAACAACATCACCGTACTGAAGGGGCTGACAGCTACATGTAATATGGAAAGATTAAATTATCTCTCTCTCTCATTGTGTGTGTGGGAGGGGGGAGGGAAAGTCGAATGCCCAACCGCTTACCCCTGAGGGAGAGGGGGTTTATATAAGGTAACTTAAACATTTGCTGCTCCACACCACCTGGGCAGACAACTGCGTCTGTCAAGACATCCCACACTGTGGTCTGGAAAGGAAAAGAATTCTTCTGACTCTTGCTACCTGGAATATACGAACCCTGGTGATACTGACCAAGACAGAACCACACAGGAGGACCGTCTTTAGTGTCCATGGACTGAAAAGATATAGAATTAGCACTGTTGCCTTGTCTGAGACTCGCCTCTCAGGAGAGGACAATCTAACAGAAGCAGGAGAAGGGTATATATACCTATTTCTGCAGGGGATACCCAGACAATGTAAGAATATACCATGGTATTGGCTTTTCAGTCTGAAATAACCTACTACATAAAATCTAAGAATCACCTGTGGGTATGTCACAGAGGGAGGTTGATGTCCTGGCACATACCACTCTTTAAAGGGCAATATGCAACACTCATCAGTGACTATGCCCCAACGCTTTACTCTTGAGGACACCGTCAAAGATTCCTTTAATGATTCTCTGGATTCTGTCAATCATTCAGTACCACCAGCTTGGAGATTTTAATGTCAGAGTAGGAAAAGATGATCACCTCTGGCAAGGCATTACAGGTTGCCATGGTGTTGGTAACATGAACAATAGTGGCCTTAGACTGCTTTCCTTATGCTCAGAAAACAGTCTGGTCATCACCAACACCACTCTTCAACTTAAGAATAAATGCAAGACCATATCGATGCACCCACGATCCAGACATTGGCACCTAATTGACTATGTCATTGTAAGGCAGCGAGATCAAAGAGACGTTCTTATAACTGGAGCCATGTGAGGTGCTCAGTGCTCAACCGATCATAATCTTATACTCACCAGAGTGTAACTAGTCATACGCTCACCAATGCGCCAAACAGACCATCTTTCAAGAAAACAAACTGTAGTATTTTAAAGGATGCAGCAACTTGTAACACCTTCTAAAGCACAGTTACTGATAAGCTCTCTCAATGTCCATCACTTGAGCCAAACAACAATGCAACAAACCTAGACGCTAAGTGACTGAACATTAAGACACTGCTTCAAAGAACGGCAGTAGAAACTCCAGGCTTCTCCATTTGCCACCACAAAGACTGGTTTGATGAAAATGCTGAGGCCATATCATGACCTTCTTGCAATGAAGAAGAGAGCACATAACAACGGGTTGCCTCATCCTAGCTCTTTGACCCTAAAAACTGAATTCCAGAATCTCAGAAGTGAAACCCAGAGAAAACTGTGTGACATGAACAAATGGTGACCCGAAGAAGCATAACAGCTGCAAAGACTGGCTGATATTAATGGGCAACATGGGTTCTACAAGTCCAAACAACCATCAACGGGCCAACCAAACACAATATAGCCCCTTTTCTATCTGCCAAAGAAGAGCTCCTGAAAGACAAGCAAGCAGTCCTAGAAAGATGGGCACAACACTTCAACACCTTACTGAATCGAAGAAACTCAGTGGAGCACAGTATCCTTGATAACATCCCAAATGCTCCTCAAGCTGTGAATCTCGATGCACCACCTACACTTGCAAAAACTGTTCAGGCCAGCCGATATCCAGAAAATAACAAGAGCCCTGGTCCTGATGGCACAGCATCTGAATTAATCAAAGAAGGTGGCCAGTTACTCCACCAGTGCCTCTATGATCCTATACTGGCTACCTGGAACCAAGAACGAAATTCCATCTGAATGGCATACTTCTAATTCTGTAACCATCTACAAGAAGAAAGGAGACTGCTCATATTTTGACAACAGCAGATGTACTGGCCAATATATTGCTATCCTGGCTCATGAAACATGTGAGTCAACACTTCCTGAAACACAAAGTGGATTTCGGAAGGAACATAGCGCCTGTGATGTAATCTTTGTTGTCCGAGATACAAGAGGAATGGCACGAGCAGAACTGTGACTTACAGTATATATACTGCATTCATCGATCTTGCAAAAATATTTGATATAGTCACCAGAGAATTTTAATGAAATGATCTTCCAAAATTTGGAGTTCAAACCAAATTTATTGCCATCCTGAAGAGCCTGCAAAACAATATGGATGCTCTTGTGTCCATAGGTGGGAGCAAATTTCAACGCGGATGTGGGCGTAAAGCAAGGATGTGTCCCGGTTCCTGTCACTTTCAACTTTTATATCACTGTTACCAACAAATGAACCGTGATGATGGAATAAAAATCTAGTTCCAACTAGACGGTAACTTATTTATTCTCAGACGTCTTCAAGCACAATCAAATACTGAAATAGCTCATTTCCCTGAGCTATACGCACATACCCCAGAAGCCCTACAACAGAGTTTCACCATCGTCTGCAACCTATACCATGCAATGGGGCTCCGAATAAATGTCAGTAAAACAGAAATAATATTTCAGAGAAACAACTCAGCAGAGCCTCCTGCATTTCATATAAATGGCGAAATGTAAAACAGTTGGAGAGCTTTACCTGCCTTGGAAGTGTGACAACGGGTAAAAAGAGCACTGTGGCAGTGACGTATAAAAAGGAAGGGGGGGGGGATCTGCCCTGAGTGACAGCCGTAGAGGGGTGCTATTTAGCTGAGTGCCAACCTTTTCATTTCACTGCTTCAAGGTTTTTTGTATTTCTGTCAGAAACCGAAAGTAAATGATTCTGTGCTGCATAATTTTCATTGTCTTTTTTTGTAACTACCGTAAAACTGTTACGGTGAATTTTCACTTGTATATTATTCAGTTTGGGTGGTAGGGGATGCCGGTGGATAGGTCCACCCTGGGTGCCAAATACTGTAGGAACGCCCCTGCACTGATGCAAAAGTCCTTGCACAAATCAACCATTCCTGTCACTTCTGGACGTCTCAGATCCAGTCTTTGAAAACATCAACTTAAGAATGAAGATGAAGGTATCAATTTATACAGCTGTATGCCTCTCCATCCGCTTATACGGTGCTGAATCCTGGACTACTTGCCAGCGTCACATCAAACAGCTTGAGTCGTTTCACAATCGATGCTTACAACACGTGCTAGGACTCACATGGGAGATAAAGTCCTTCACTAACAAATTCTCCAACAGGCTAAGTCAACCAGCATAGAAACCATGCTGGCTAAAAAGCAGCTGAGATGGGTTGGACACTTGTTCCTCATGCCTGAGCACCGCCCTCCCTGCCAAGTTCTGTACAGCCAGCTCCCTGCAGTACATCCTAACTCGAGAGGACAGAACAAGAGATACAAATATCATACAAAGACAACTCTTAAGAAATGGAACATCATACCAAAAGATCCTGATACCAGTGCCTCTGACAGAAAACAGTGGCGAACCCTCTTCAGTGAAGGAACCATTCAAGTCGAAGAAGCTTGGAACCTGGCCAAAGCAGAGCGTAGACAAAGGAACCAACACAGAGTTCTCCCAGCAAACCCGGAATTGACAGGTTGACTTCGTGGCAGAGTTTGTGGATCCAGGATAAATCTGCACAGTGACCTACGCTGGCACCAAAGACCATGAGAAACAGTGTATCCTTGTGGGTATAAAAGGCGTTACCTTTTGTAGCAGATGGACAGCTTTAAGTGTGTAAACGCGCGCGCGCGCGCGCGCGCGTGTGTGTGTGTGTGTGTGTGTGTGTGTGTGTGTGTGTGTGTGTGCGTGCGTGCATGCCAAATTTTGCCCTCGGTATTCTGTTTTTTCGTGTGCATATTATTTATATTAATATGTGTGTGTGAGTGTGCCATATTTTGCCATTGGTATTCTGCATTTTAGCGTGCATAGTCACTTACTCATCAGTCTGTGCATGTGCATATCTATATCTTAAAATCTATATCTATCTGTTTGCTCTCCAATGTTTTTGTCAGTCTGTCTATAGACCTATCTATCTATCTGTTCCTCTGTATATGTGTGTGTGTGTGTGTGTGTGTGTGTGTGTGTGTCATTTCCCATGCAAATTGGCTGCAGGTTGATCCATGTGGCCCTCTTTATAAACTGAGTGTATATGTCCGTGTTATTACTGCATATACTTTTTCCCGTGTCTTGTGTGTGGATATTTCTCTGTATATTCAGCATGTGTATTTCTATGTGCCTTCACCATGTATGTCTCTGTGTGAGGTCTCAGTGTTTGTATAACTTTAATGATCTCGTAATTTATACATTCTAACAGGCCTATATGATGGTTCCAAGTGGTTTTCTTCAATTTGGCAAGGTCTCTCCAGTCAAGGTGATGAAGGTTAAATCTAGCTTTTCCCATGGATAGTCTTGCTAAGTGAAGCCATCTTTACCTAACAAATAAAATAAAAGTGACACCACCACATTGAAAGGGTTGAACCTATGGATCGGGGGTCTCCTTCGAGTGAATAATCTTAAATATATGCATCCAGTTTTGGCTCCTCACCCTAGATAAAAGAGATTGAAGAATACTCGCCTTTTTCCTAGAAGCGGAAAAGTCCTGATCTGGTACACAAAAACTAGAGCCTGGAAGAAGTTTAACAGGCGTTGGAAAATATAATATGCCAATCGAGTGATGGGGCCATGCTACCTATCACAGGGCAAGGTATTATGCATTCGGTATAATATCTTTTTTTGTGAGAATATCCAAATGCCACTGCCGTCCATCATAAGGGGTCATACTCATGCAGCTTATGCACAGACATCCTTAAATATGAAAATATCTGCCAACCGGAAAAGTAACCTAAACACGAACACGTTCTTCTGAATAGTGTAACAAGAGCATTGCGTGTCGGGGCGTGATGAGTTCGAGCAGGGGCTCCAAAAACAGACATGCATGGTTATGAGGAAATACAGTCTAAAAACATGTGCATTTACTGTATAAACAGTGTGTGTGTGTGTGTGTGTGTGTGTGTGTGTGTGTGTGTGTGTGTGTGCATTAACTCCTCGGTTATTTGATGGATTTGAATGGAACTTCCCAGGCGAGTTCAGCAGGTTACTGCGATGGTTTTCCAGTACAGTTTTGTACCAACATTTTTTTGGGGGGGGTCAGCCTCCCTCACCAAATAAATAAATTCTCAAATAATGAAAGGATGGCAGATATGGCTTTGATATCTTAATACACGTACAATGGACCTTCATCAGTAATGCGAATTTTAGGGAGAGTGAACCCCTAAAAATTCTGGGGGCCAGCCCTCTCCCAAAAATAAAAACAATCAGAAACAGGGAAAAGTGAGTAAATCGATTTCAATAAACTTCTCAGGTTACTTCATATGGTTTATTGCCAACGTCTTCCACTATATAAATTTCTCCACTGTTATTTTCAAGGGGATCAGTCCCCTTCACCATATAAACAATTATCAGCAGTGAAAGAATGGCAGAAATGGCTTTGATACCTTAGAACGTATTATACAACGGACTCTCATCCTTTAACCCGAGGCGTCCCGACGACGTAAGGGTATGTCGCAACGTTTCGTCACGGTGACACCCGACAAAGTACCCATACGTCGCATAATTGCAAGGTCAGACATTTGCACATTTTTCAAGTTTCACGGGTGATTTTTGGTAGGCATATGTGGGAGACCTTCCTCTGCCTGGCCCCACCTGAACCCCCTCCCCCCTCCCCCCACACTCAGCAATTCACCTGTTATCAGTGACCTGGCCAGTAAAGACATGTTGCGCCACGGTCTCTCCAATGACGAAATTCATGATGAAAGTGATTCCTGAGGTGAAGGACAAAGAAATCAAGAAGCTAGAGGAAGAAACAAACAGAAGTGATGAGGTGGTAATGTCGTAAAGGAAGGTGCCAATGTTGAAGTCTTTGGTGGATGAACAATGATTATATTGCCACTATTATTGTGTGAAAACCAATATAATCTTGTACTACACATAAATTCGTACCAAACAAATAAATAAATACGTAATTTAAAGTGTCTTGAATTAGTTAACTCTCCCATAGTTTGTNTTTTGGGGGGGTCAGCCCCCCTCACCAAATAAATATGTTCTCAAATAATGAAAGGATGGCAGATATGGTTTTGATATCTTAATACACGTACAATGGACCTTCATCAGCAATGCGAACTTTAGGGAGAGTAAACCTGTAAAAATTCTGGGGGCCAGCCCTCTCTCAAAAATAAAAACAATCAGAAACAGGGAAAAGTGAGTAAATGGATTACAATAAACTTCTCAGGTCAGTTCATATGGTTTATTGCCAACGTCTTCCACTATATAAAGTTCTCCACTGTTATTTTCAAGGGGATCCGTCCCCTTCACCATATAAAAAAAATTATCAGTAGTGAAAGAATGGCAGAAATGGCTTTGATACCTTAGTACGTATTATACAACGGACTCTCATCCTTTAACCCGAGGCGTCCCGACGACGTAAGGGTATGTCGCAACGTTTTGTCACAGTGACACCCGACAACGTACCCATACGTCGCATAATTGCAAGGTCAGACATTCGCACATTTTTCAAGTGTCACGGGTGATTTTTGGTAGGCATATGTGGGAGACCTTCCTCTTCCTGCTGTCCAGCGGGGATACTGCCTGGCCCCATCTGATCCCCCTCCCCCCTCCCCCCCACACTCAGCAATTCACCTGTTATCAGTGACCTGGCCAGTAAAGACATGTCGCGCCACGGTCTCTCCAATGACGAAATTCACGATGAAAGTGATTCCTGAGGTGAAGGACAAAGAAATAAAGAAGCTAGAGGAAGAAACAAACAGAAGTGATGAGGTGGTAATGTCGTAAAGGAAGGTGCCAATGTTGAAGTCTTTGGTGAATATTATTGTGTGAAAACCAATATAGTCTTGTACTACACGTAAATTCGTACCAAACAAATAAATATGTAATTTAAAGTGGCTTGAACTAGTTAACTCTCCCATAGTTCGTTTTCTTTAAAGCCAGGTACCCTGAGAAAGAATGAAAAGGTAAGGCTGGCTGTCACCTGTAGCAACATTTTTAAGCTCAGGAGGGCGATTTCTCTATGAATTTTCGATATATCTCACCAAAAGCGGAGATTTGAGCCCCCCCCCAAAAAAAGAAAAAATCCGAAATTGATTGGGATTGGGGGGTCTCAGAGGTGGGAAATCGGTCGGGATGTGACGGGTTAATGCGATATTTCGGGAGTGTATACCCTCTCACTGATTCTGAGATCAGCCCCCTCCCAAATATAAAAACTATCAAAAAGTGGAAAAAGGTTTGAATGAAACGTTCCAGATTATTCTGACTGGTTATTCCGAAGGTACTCCACTATATATAAATTTCCAACCATTATTTTCAGGGGGTCAGCCCCCCTCTTCAAATTCAACATTCTCAGAAATAGTGAAATGGGGGCAGATATGACTTTGATGTCTTAGTAGATGTTGTGCAATGGACTTAATGCACCCCCCCTCCCCCCAGTTATTCTTGAGGGATCAGCCCCCCTCCCGAAAATAAAAATGTTCAGAAATAGTCGACTGCTTGCACAAGGATATAAAAGAAATCGGCATACATATCGCAGGACTGGGTATGCAGTTTCCAAGATGTCTCTGAAGGCACAGAAGAAAGTGCCAACAGTGTGAGCAAATATTTCGAATGGAAAGTAACGGCATATAGCCCTGGTACAGCGATACATTCCTTTTGTTATACATGGCTGACACTGGGAGTTGCACGTGAAATAGAAATAAAATACACTGTTACGGCCAGACACACGACTGATTCGTTAGTTATTGCGGTAACATTATCCTCAGTTATCAGAATATTTTTTTTCCTCTGCCGCCAACCTTTCGTGCATGCGTGCGAAGGTCTTTAAATGCCCCCAAACATGATTGGTATGTATGTATTCTGTGTGTTTGTGTGTGTGTGTGTGTGTGTGTGTGTGCGTGTGTGAGCTTTGCTAGGTATTTGCATTTTCTTAGAATAGCAACATGTAGGTCTGGTGAGAAGTACGAAAATTTGTGAATTTTTTTTTCACCTTCATTAATATTTTATAGACAAATTATCTCATGGTTTAATTCTCTACGATCATGCATACTTGTGATAACGGAAGTTGTTACTGTTGTGCGAGTTAGCAGATTCTTTCATCTTCTTGTAATATTTATAAATATCATCGTTTCACGGATTTATAAACTACAATAAAGACAAGCTCCGTGACATGGGAATCGGATTTGTCAGAAATGAAATAGGAATTATATGTGTATGTGGATATACAATCATCTATGGATATATGGATATTGTATGGATATGAAATTATATGGTTTGCCTATATCCCAAGAAAATCCAAACTGAATAAGGTAAAATGTTTGTTTGTCAACACTTCATTAACACCAGCAAAGGTAGACTGCACATCCTGAGCCCTGTCCCTACCATACCAGGCTATTCCCCTTCAATATCATACTCCACCATCTACTCATTTCTCTGTGTCTTCTTATGAACTGCTTACAAGAAAGTGAGTATTCCTGAGAGCTTATGAGGCTCTCTTGATTACTGATTCCTTGGCATTTGCATATTATT
>JAGKTI010034461.1:0-11454 GCA_018397915.1 Birgus latro | reverse complement strand
TTTTTATTACTTTATATAATGAAAACCTAAATATATTGTTAATGTAGTCGTGGGGGAATACCTGAGCGAAGGTTTGTTATGGGGGATTGGGAAGGGGCCCCCCTGGAGGGCCCTCAATCATGCATTCCCCATAGGTGACCTTTTGTATCAGATTTTCTGTTGACAAACTGTAGGAATTGGGCGCCCCCCCCAGTACTGGGGGCCCCTGGCTGCAGCTCAGTCAGCCCCCCCACCCCCTTAATCCGCCACTGCTCAACTCCATCCCTCCACCTCATTCTCGGCCTTCCCCTCCCTCTCCCTCCCTCCACCCCACCTGCATACACCCTCTTAGTCAGTCTTTCATTCTTCATTCTCTCCACATGTCCAAACCACCTCAGTGTATTTCTCCTAATCTTCTCAACCACATCCACATCCACCTCACAACGTTCCTTCACTTCTTCATTCGTCAACCTGTCCCTCCATGTCACTCTACATGCCCCTCTCAAGTAACTCATATCCACTGTTCTCACTCTTGACTCGTTACCCTCTAGCAAGGTCCATGCCTCGCGTCCATACGCCAGGGTAGGGATCACGATACTATCATGCAGTGACTTCTTGACTTCCATACTCACCTCCTTATTTCTCATCACCGCTTTCAATGAACCAACAACCTTCCTTCCCTGCTGTACCCTTTCAAGTTTTTCATCCCCAAAATTTCCATCCTTACTCATCACACTGCCCAAGTACTTGAATGCACTCACATTCTCCATATCCTCACCATCCAACCTCACTGTGCATTCTGTAACTTTATTCCTCTCAAACACCATAACGTTACTCTTGTTTACATTGACTTTCAGATTCCTCTTCTTACACACTGTCCCAGACTCATTCACCAAACCTTGCAACTCCCCTTCATCTTCACTCAACAATACTGTATCATCAGCAAACAACAACACCGGAATCTTCCACATCTCACCCTCATTCATCAGAGCCACCCCCACATCCACTGCCCTACCTTGCACCTCCTTTACAACCCCATCCATGTATATATTAAACAGCCATGGAGACGTCACACAACCCTGTTTCAGTCCCACATTCAGATCAGAGAACTCACTCAGCTCACCATCCACTCGCACAGTAGCCCTAGCTCCTTCGTACATGCTCTTCACAGCACTCAGCAATTTCCCCTCCACTCCACATATTCCTAATACCTTCCACATACCTTGCCTATCTATTCTGTCATAAGCTTTCTCCAAGTCCATGAAGGCAGCATACACTTTCTTTCCCTTCTCTAGATACTTCTCCACTAAACACCTTAGAACAAATATCCGATCTACACACCCTTTTCCTTCCTAAATCCAACTTGTTCTTCTCCAACTAACTCCTCTGTTATATGCCTAACCCTATCAATAAGTATTCTGCCATATATCTTTCCAGTCACACTAAGAAGGCAAATACCCCTATGATTACTACATACTTCTTTCTCCCCTTTTCCTTTATATAAAGGAACAATTATACCTGATTTCCAGTCCTCTGGAACCCTTCCCTCTTCCCAAGCCAATCCACACAACTTCCATATCCATTCCACAACAATCTCACCCCCATACTTCAGCATTTCACCACACACTTCATCAATTCCTGGGGCCTTTCCCATCTTGATCATCTTCATTGCTTCCACTACTTCTGCCCTACTGATCTCTTCCTCCCTCCTTTCATCTCTTCTTCTCCCAGCCAATCCCCAACCACTTATACTTGCTCTCCTCTCACTCTCTACATTCAACAGATCCTCAAAGTGCTCCTTCCATTTCCTCAATTTCTCTCTCTTCTCCACCAACAATCTATTATTCCCATCTTTCACTCCCCTACTGTTTCCCCTTTCACACTGTCTTACTTTCTTTACCTCCTTCCAAAACAATTTCTTACTCTCCCTGCACTTTTCACTCAGGTTCCTCCCAAACTCCTCATCCACTTTCTTCTTACTCTCCTGCACCAATCTCTTCACCTCTCTTCTCCACCTCACATATACCTCTCTCTTTTCTATAATGATGTAGATAAAACTGAATATGCTGACTCCTCTTTAGCAGACACTGAAGGAGAGTCAGTAGTAAAATACACAGTTGGTAAAGGTCTTGTAGCGTTTGGGGAGAATGAGAGTAATGCAGCCAAACCATCTGCTCCAGACTTTGGTGAGCTGCAACAGGAGCTGATGCACATGGAGCCCCATTTTCAGGGTCAACAACAATTGAAGGAGTTGGCAGCTGATGAGACAAGAGATGGACAGTGTGGGAGTGAGTCAAGTCGTGTGTAGTATATGCACAGTGAGGATACAGTAAAGGTGAACTACAGGGAGACTAAAAGTGTAAAAAAGGTTGTAATGGATGACGTAAGGGATTGTAGTGGAGTAAGAGAACAGTTTGAGGGTAGGACTGATGTTTTAGCAAGTGTTCTTGTGTTCCCTGATGCAGAAACTTTACTATAGTGGGATATGCTGGTGTAGAGGACATTACTATAAGGGGATATGTTGGTGTATAGGACATTACTATGAGGGGATATGTTGGTGTAGAGGACATTACTATAGTGGGATGTGTTGGTGTAGAGGACATTACTGTGAGGGGAGATGTTGGTGTAGAGGAGTGTGTTAATACCATTGGGGAACATGAACAAAGGATGCATGTGAAAACAAAGACAACACTGCCAGAAGAGAGCACCATCCAGCCTGTGACAGAGGTACAGCTGAACACACTGTACCAGAACACTGAGCTGGAGGAGATGGATAGTTTTGTCACACAGTTTGTTGATGAGGAGAGAACTATTCCACAAATGGAGATGTGTGAGATTGTACTCAGTTATGTGCCTGCCAGAACCAGTCTTACTGGGAGTCAGAAGGAACTTGCTGCCATAGACGAAGACTACCAGAAGCAGAAAAGGAATATCTGGTTGTTTGAGAAGTGAACAGCAATGGAGGAGGGTGAGTATGAGGGTGGCTGCATGCTGACCATGAAGCAGGGGTGCGTTGTTGCATGTTATAAGGAGGAAATTGCAACACATCTGAACGCTCTCCTAGCAGAGCTTCAGCTGCAGGTGGCGAACAATATGCAGAAAGTCTGGAGTAAGTGTCCTGTTTTTGCTCAGATCCCAAAGCATGCCCCCGTTTGTGGACGTGAGGGTGGGGTGCAACACTCATGTCACCTTCAGCCTCACATGGAGAAACTTTGATCTGTATCATGTCCTGTTTGCCTTCCAGTGACGGAGTAAAAGGCCAGCAGTTCCTTAAGGACACAAGACAATGGCTGACACACTTAATTTTGGGTGTTGCTGTGCGTGGCCACAACACAGGGCCACCTCTTCATCCTTAACTATGTGCTCAGGTGTCCCCCTGGCTTTGGTACCTGAGCACCAGCCTATATACAGGTGTGTGGAGTTGGCTGACTTAGTACGGTAAAGTTTAGGAGATCCAGAAGTGAATGGACTTATATTTAGCACATTGTTGTTGTCGGCTGTCAATGAAGGTGTTGGGATAAGAGAAATACAGTAGAGTAGGATACTGTCTCATAACTATGCATCATTTCAGTTTGTGCCATGCTGGTGAAAGAGGCAGTAGAGAGACCAGGTTTATAAATAATGTAAAGCATCAATTCTTACCTGTATATGAATGTTTACTGAGAAGGGGTACCACAAGAATAGTAAGGACTTGACAGACTGATGACAGGTTGGGTAAAGGTGGTGGTGGTAGAGGTGGAGTGCAGGGGTAGTGGTGGAGTGTTGGAGTAGTGGTGGAGTGTTGGGGTACTGGGGTTTGATCACAAAATTAATAAAACTGCCATAAGACTAACAGAGCTAATTTTAACAGATTGGTGGCAGGTGGGGTGGCAGTAGCAGTGAAGGAATGTTGGGGTGTTGGGGGCTTCATCACACCCTTACTGCCCTAGCCACTACCCTAAGTCCCGTCCCTCCCTAACACAACTTCCTCCATCACCTACGCCAGGTGCCGGATGAGGGAGAGGGGATGGGGAAGGCGGGCCAACTGAACCCCAAGGTCATGTGGGTAGTGATGGCCAGCTCAGGGGAGGAAGAGGTGGACCCTATTCAGCTCTGGGCAGCCATCACAGAGAATGATGTGCAGGTACTCTTATGAGAAACTGATGTATATTTTTGATGGTACATTGAAGGTGAAGTACAGCACAAGAAATAGTCCTACTTATATACACAAGGAACTGAGGGCATATTAGAGTATGCAAGAGTTATGTTTGGCCAAACAACAGCCACATAAACGCTGAATGATGTCATGCAGATACTGTTAACCTAAGAGACGGTGATGATGACTATCTTTAATGATATATTAGTATTGGAAATTCCATACTTATTTTTAATACAAAAGGAACCCAAGGCTTTTGATTTTGTTACAAAGTTATGTGTGGCCTAACTACCGCCTTGTAATAAAGATTAATTTATTGTGTGTCTGCAGCAGGTGATTTGGATGCCATTCAAGAATGTTACTGGGCACATGTTGCTGGAGGGTGGGGTGGATAGTGATGTACAGTATATTGTTGGAGTGTGAGTCATGGGGCAGGTGGGGAAGTGAGCTACGACCCTCTGCTCACCATAGTCGCGGCGCACGACTCTGAGGTTGTCATTATCGTACCCTGGCAACCTACCATTCAGTAGTGCGTCCGATTTTGTATCCTTTTATCCACGAATCATATTATTAGGCACGAATATATTATACACGAATATTATTATACACGAATATATTATACACGAAGCACATGCGTCTCATATTATACACGAAATCAGACGCACTTTCGAATGGTAGGTTGCCAGAGCACGATAATAACAACTTCAGAGTCGCGCGCCACGACTATAGTCATGCTGGTTTCCTCAGGTTCTTCGCATTTACCTCGCGTCTGGGCCAGCTTTTCTGCACCGGCCTTGCTACTTATACATAGGTACAGTATGCATGTGGGAAATGGTATTACAGTATTATCATTGATCTATCTATTGCCAGACGCCTTAACCCATCACGTCCCGACCGATTTCCAATCTACCATACCACAAAATCCCGAGCATTTTTGGGAAAAAATTTCATTGGCTCAAACCTTCGCTTTTGGTGAGAAACATCGAAAATTCATAGAGAAATCGCGATCCTATGCTTAAAACTGTTGATACAGGTGTCATGCAACCTTACGTTTTCCTTCTTTTTCAGGGTACCTGGGTAAAGAAAACGAACTATGGAAGGGATAACTAATTCAAGCCACTTTAAATTACGTATTTATGTGTTTGGTACGAATTTATGTGTAGTAACAGACTATATTGGTTTTAACACATTTATATAGGCAATAGAAGCATTGTTCAGTCACCAAACACATTCACATATGGCACCTTCCTTTATGACATTACCACCTCATCACTTCTGTTTGTTTCTTGCTCTAGCTTCTTTATTTCTGTCTTCCACCTCAGGAATCACTTTCACCGTGAATTTCGTCATTGGAGAGACCGTGGGGCAACATACCTTTACTGGCCAGCTTACTGCTAACAGGTGAATTGCCAGTGTGGGGGGAGGGGGGTTAGGTGGGGCCAGGCAGTATCCCCGCTTGACAGCAGGTAGAGGAAGGTCTCCCACATATGCCTACCAAAAATCACCCATGAAACTTGAAAATTGTGCAAATTATGATTCTTGCAATTGCGGTACATACCCATACGTCAATGGGTGTAGCTGTGACAAAACATCGCGACGTACCCATACGTCGATGGGGCTCGGTGGATTCCCGTAAGGGGTGGCCACAAATAAATCACCTCCATGTCGCTCTGTCCCCCGCCATTTCACTGCCCTGCTCCCAGCTCACACCCCCCTCTCTCATATACCTCTCCACTCCATCCCTCCATCTCATCCTTGGTCTCCCCCTCCTTCTCCCCCTCTCCACCTCGCTCACATACACTCTCCTCGTCAGTCTTTCACTCTCCATCCTCTCCACATGGCCAAACTAACTTAACATGTTTCTCCTAACGCTTCCCATCACGTCCTCAACCACACCACAACGCTCCTTCACTTCCTCATTTGTTAGTCTGTCTCTCCATGTGACTCCACATGCTCCCTTAGATAACTCATTTCCACTGCTCTCACTCTTGACTTCTGTCCCTCCAACAGGGTCCAAGCTTCACTTCCATATGTTAGAGTTGGTATCACAATACTGACATGTAGCAGCTTTTCCACTTCCATGCTCACTTCCCTGTTTCTTATCACTGCTTTTAAGGAACCAGCAACCTTTCTTCCCTGCTGCACCCTTTCAAGCACTTCACCCTCTATACTTCAATCCTTACTCATCACACTACCACTTAAATGCACTCACATTCTCCATATCCTCCCCATTCAGTCTCACTGTACATTCACTGATTTCACTTCTCTTGAAGACCATCACTTTACTCTTCCCTACATTCACCTGTAGATTCCGTTTCTTACACACTCTCCCAAATTCATCTACCAAGCCTTGCAGCTCCCCTTCATCTTCACTCAACAACACAGTATCATCTGCAAACAACAGTACAGGGAGTTTCCAAACACTGCCCTCTCTCACTAGGGCCGCTCCAACATCCACTGCCCTACCTTGTATCTCTTTTATAACCCCACCCATATACAGATTGAACAACCACGGAGACATGACACATCCTTGTTTCAATCCAACCTTCAAATGGAAAAATTCACTCAGTTCACCATCCACACGCACTGCAGCATTAGCACCCCCATACATACTCTTCCTGGCTTTCAACAACTTCCCATCTACTCCATATATTATCCTTAAAACTTGTTTTTACGGCATCAAAAATCAGTTCTTACACCTATCAACCTAATAAAATCTCCCACAGGAGTTACCCTCTAATTTTTAACAATATCCAGCTGAATCCTGCATCATCCTTAAACATGCTTGGGGTTTCATTCTCTCGGGATTTATCTTGGAAACATCGTATTACATATCTTGTAAAATCTGCTGCCAAGAGATAAGCTGTGCTAAGCCGACTCTGTACCTTCTTTACCCCCGCANCTGCATCATCCTTAAACATGCTTGGGGTTTCATTCTCTCGGGATTTATCTTGGAAACATCGTATTACATATCTTGTAAAATCTGCTGCCAAGAGATAAGCTGTGCTAAGCCGACTCTGTACCTTCTTTACCCCCACACAGTTGTTGACTTTATATGCAGGTTTTATTTGCCCCTGTGTAGAGTACAACTCTCATGCGTGGGGAGGCTCCCCACATATAGCTCTTTTCAACAAGGTTGAGTCAAAGGCTTTTCGTCTCATCAGCTCTCCTCCTCTTACTGGCTCCCTTCAACCTCTGTCTCTTTGCCGCACTGTTACATCTTTATCTCTTTTTTATAGGTACTTCAGTGGTCACTGTTTCTCTGAACTGTCTGCTTGCATCCCTCCACCTCTACGACGGGCGCGTTGCACCTGTCTAGCAACAAAATCTCATCCCTTTTCTGTCCAGCTCTTTAAATATAGTGGATTATGTTAGTCTAGCCTCAGGTCCCTACACTTTTAAGGGGTAAAATAAAGTTTGCTTTTACCATTTATTAGTACATTCATGCTACTAAAAACTGGAATTAGGTCAGAATGGGTGTAGTAGGGTCAGTTCAGGTCCATAGACACACCTTTATAACCATGGCAGGTTATTTAGGCACGGATCAATTCACATCATGGGCAGTGGTTAAAGAAGAGGTCTGCTGTCTTAAAGAATGTGAGTTCGATTCCAAGCTATGGACGACAGATCAACAAGAGCCACTAAAATGTTACACCCCTGCTGATACCACACTGGTCCTGAATGACACTTTCGGATGGTGGGTACAAGTGCCCAAGTGGTGACGTGAAGATTTGGAAGGTAGGACTGTTGAGCCTTGAGCCTCAGGGAAATGACTATCAAGTCAGTTCCCTCTTCCATAGTAATTTTGCACCACACCTTAACATTCTCATATGTGCTATATTAATACACGCAGTATGCATCGTTTAAACAAATCCATCCATCCATCATCAAATCCTATGTTGCCCCGTGAGCAGCGTAGGAGCCCGGGGCTGGGCAAGCTGGTCCTGACATTTAAGATGAGAGTGACCAGCCTCACTCATCCCTGAGTGGCATTACGTGAGCAATAAACCCCAACCATCCCTTGGATATAAACCTTCACCGGCTCAATCCGATCGGAGCGCCTTAATTGCTCACTAAACCACCAGGCGCCAAAATTTGGTTATATGGTTACCACCCAGCGTAGCAAATGGTTTCCTGGTGTACAGGAAACCATCTGGCTTGTCACTCAGTGTAGAGTCACCCACAGGCAGAAGAGGAAAGAATGAAGGAAAGAAAGACAGAAGAAGGATGTAAAGACACTCGTAGGCAGAAGAAAGAGGAAAGAGTGAAGGAAATAAAGATGAGGAAGGATGGAAGAGAGGAAAGGGCAGACCCCCAAAGCAGCAGTACATCGAATGAGTGGATGGTTAGCGTCCCCATCTACCACTAACATAAAAAAAAAAAAAAGATATTGAAATGTAATGTGCAGAACAAATCACTAAGAAGGAGGTGCTACGAAGCGTCCTGTGTCACTTGAAATGCAGTCCACAGAGAAAGGAGGTTGGGGGGATGGCACCATGTACACTATCATGCCCTCCACCCCCATCCCCATGTCAATAATTCTTAAGTAAACAACTGCTGAAAAGAAAAAAAAAACTACGGGCCTACAGAACTCTTTTCGCTTTAAATTGACCAAAGTTGTCCTGTGTCCGTCTTGAATGTTATGTTGTAGCAACAGACTAACGCTGTAATGTGGTGCTAGTCATGAAGAAGAGCTATGGGAAGGCTGTAGGGGCTTGGTATTATTCTTTTCAGCCGCTGAGGTACATAAAAGAAAATTTAGGTCAGGTTCAAGTGAAAGGCCTATAAATCCAAAGCAAATGCAACTTTAAATAACTTTTACCCCCCAAAAAAGCATAAAACAGCTAAAGCGAACTATTAAACAACTCAGCATGACAGGTGAAGTATAATTTATGTATTCTTAACATCTCGCTGCCTAACTCGCATGCCCATTATCACGCCCAACCTCGCGGTGAGCTATCCTTGGGAAAAAGAAAATTATAGTTTTTTTCCTCTCTAGGTCTCTAAAAAGGTAACATTTAGTACAGCTGAGGTTGAAACAATTTTTAGTGAGAGAATTTTGATCCTAGAAGAGATGCGAGAGGAGGGAATATTGTTCGAAATTATTGGCCTTGTCGTCAGCAAACCCAAAATATCCCGTAAGAGCGTATTATCCACGCTAATAATGTAGCGTATAAATCTTTTACACAACTAACTCGATCATAATTGCAACGATACTAACATTTAAACCAGCATACTTATTAAAACTTGGATTCCAATTTGAAATTCGCGGGCATCACTGAGACAAAGTCCAAGTTCCAAAATCATAAATGTTTTGAGCGTCCGGTGCACGTATAAAAACAGTTTTTTTTTTTTTTTTAGATTTCACTCAACCAAGCCATATAACAAAAAAAAAAAACAAAAAAAATCAACCAAACAAAATAATTACTAATGCTTTTAAAATGCTGTGAGGAAATCGGTTTAAGATCTTTTATGAATACTTTCGAGACTGTTGGCGTTTGTGAGTGTGACCGACGACGCCATGTTTCAGGGGAGCTGTTGGTGTGACATGGTGAGCGTCCTGCATTGATTCCACTTTTTTAACCATTTACAGCTGATTTACTTGCATTATTCTGCTCGTGAAAATTTGATAAGGCAATGGAGATAACTTGAAGGTGAGCATTTCCAGTGAGTATTGGTGTTTGGTCGTAAAGGGCGACAAAGCCCGAGCAGACGCTCAAGAAAGCCGACTTCGTGAGTATCCTGGTCCACATCCATAATTTTACCACTAGCATCAGATTTACGTGCATGCGTTTGTTAACATTAAATAAGTTAATTGAGATTACTAGGATATAAGTATGTGGAGAAAATATTCGTGTTTAATGGTGGTGTAAATAACGCCGAAGACCGGCTTTGTAAGTATCCTGCTCGGATATCGGTTTTCGGCAGCTTCCATCTAATTTACTTACATAATTCTACTCGCTGATGTTAGATAAGCAAATAGGGATTACTTGGGTGTACGTGTGTGAAGGGAAAGTGGGTGTATTGAGATGATATTTGGCATTCTTGTGAGAGCAGACGTTGACGATGGCCGGCTTCGTCAGTATCCTGCTCTGCCCCACGTTTTCCTTACTTACAGCTAATTTACCCACTTAATTCTACTCACCAATGTTAGATGAAGTAGTGGAGGTAAATAAGTGTGAGTTTGGTGGGAGAATATTGCTATTTAGAGATGATTTACGTTTTCTCGTGTCCTTGCCGACATTTTGTAAACATTCTGCCCCCGAAATTTTTGGAATGTACGTATGTTATGGATTTCCCTTGATTTATTGGTTATTGTCGGTGTATTGATTATGATGTGGGTTTGGGGTATTTTTCAAGAGGATACCGCGTAACTAGTCCTTCAAGCCGATGACATGTTGGTGGGGGACGCCTGCACGTGGTGGCACTGATATAACCACGCCAGTACCATTAACTCTTAATATAATGTTCCTTATCCCTCCCCATCACGTGAAGGGAGGATGTGGGACTGCAGAGAGGTAAGTTCATCCTGCAGACCACCAAGTTTACGTTTAGATGAGCCAGGAGGCACAAACTCACAATAACGCCTTTTACTACTGCTGTCTGCTGACGTTTTTAACTTTGTTTAGCAAAGACTAGGGTTTGGGAAGAGGAAGGGTTGGATACAGCCTCCATGCACCCCCACACTACCATGGAGGTCTCCTAAGCTGAAAAAAATTGGTTAGTGATAGAGTAAAGCAAGAATTTGTACTCCAACTTGGACCAGTCTCGTCCTTCGGAAGCTTACTTCACATAGCTTAGTGCCAAAAAATACTGCGGCTCCACATCCTTTCCATAGCACTTCTTCATGACTAGCATCGAATTCTAATGCCAATCTTGTTACAACTGCGGCCCGACATCCTTTCCATAGCACTTCATGACTAGCATCGTATTCTAATGCCAATCTTTTTACAACTGCGGCTTAACATCCTTTCCATAGCACTCCTTCATGACTTACACTGTATTCTGTTGTTACTCTCATTACTTCTTACTGTTCACGATGAAAAGATAGCAATTTTAGGCAAGTTAAAGTGAGAACAGTATGTCATGAGATCAGATTATAGAAGCACAACATAATAATGATAGAAAAAAATAACTGCAGTCTGTTGATGTATTTTCTTAGACGATTTTTTGCTTTATTCTTGCCGCCTCGAGACTGTTTTCTGTAGATTTGGGAGAAATAATGTGATGGGTTAATGGATACTAACTACCACCACCACCACCACCACCACCACCACCACCACCACCACCACCACTACTACTACTACTACTACTACTACTACTACTACTACTACTACTAC
>JAGKTI010034459.1:0-11454 GCA_018397915.1 Birgus latro | reverse complement strand
AGTGATGTACTGTAATATATATGGGGCAGTTCTTGGAAAGGTGGACCAGTGTTTAATGATGATTGCATTGTGAACAGTTAAATGGTCAGTCACCACCAGTACCAACTCGAGGCATACAACGTGGAGGGAGCCAGGACCACGATGGTGATGAAGACGACACTGTTGATGCCCGGCCAGCCACCATCAATGTCCAAGACATGGTGCCACGGGTCAACATCAATGAGCAGCTCACCTCCGCTCTCTTCAGCGAGTTGGCTGATAAGAACTGGAAGGTGAGGGAATTCATGGTTTAAATTTTTTTGTTTAAATAGCTACTTCTCATTCACCTCCTATGAACATGATATGTGCAGGGAAAATGCAGCAGTCAGTGAAACAAAGCTTCTTCAGTTCACTAATTATTTGGTTATTACAGTATTGTTTTTATTATTGTTAATATGCAGTGGGAGAAAGGCCCAGGAGCTGTAAAGTGATCTTAATAGGCATGTGAATGAAAGAGTAGGCATTGGTCCTGAGGATGACATAATGGGTTGTAACAGAGTACCAGGAGAAAATGAAACCTGGAAGTGACTGAAGGATATGTGTCAGGGAAGGAGGTTGTGCATTTGTAACTCATATTTCAAGCACAAAGATGCACATAAATGTACATGTTATAGAGAGAGCGGGGATCGTGTTAAAAGGAGCCTGATTGATTACGTGCTCGTAGAGAGGTCGATGCTGGGAATGGTTGCTGATATGAGGGCCATGAGAAGACGATGTGGAGGTCTTTCAGATCATATGATTGTGGTATGCAAGATCAAGCTGAGAGGAGTGAGATGGACCAAGAGGGAGAGGAGCAGTCAGGGAGAAAGACTGAAAGTTGAGAAGCTGAGGATCAAAGAAATCGCAGACAAATACAGGACCAAAGTAGGGGAGGAGTTAGAATCAGTGAAATGGAATGAAATGTATCTGGACAGTCTGTGGAATGCATATAGGGATTGCTTAGTTATGAGTGCTAAAACGGTGTGTGGTGTGGCAATAGTAACAACAAAGAAGAAAGGTACGGCATGGTGGGATGATGAGGTTAAAAGAGCGGTGGAGGAAAAGAGGAAGAAGTGGCTAGAGTGATTACAGGACAGGGGTTCAGTTGAACTGAATATACTCAGGACAAGAAGCACATAAAGAGACTAGTGAAGAGGGAAAAGATGGAGGCAAATGATGACCTAGGAAAAGAAAATGAATTCAAATTATTCTGAAAATAGGAAGTTATTATGGAAAGAGGTGCGTAAATGTAGAAGTGATAGCAGAAAGAATTGTGAAGGTGTGAAGGATGTAAGTGATTGATCATTAACCCATGGGGATAAAGTAAGGACCAGATGGAAAGAATATTATGAAAGTCTGATGAATGGGAGTAGAGAGAGCAGAGCCACTGTAAACATGATTGGTTTTGGGGGTGTGCAGAGAAGGAATTCAGTGCCAGGAAACGTGACACTCGTGCAAGTGAAGAATGCTGTGAAGTGGCTGAAAAATAGGAAAGCAGCAGGGGTTGACGAGGTGTATGTAGAAGTGATTACCGTATTTAGCGGCATGTAAGACGCAGCATTGTGAAAGACGCACCCTAATTCTGACAGGGCAGTTCTGTGAAAAAAAAACTTTTGCCCCAACCAAGACTGCAGTAAGGTTTCTTGATATGTGCCATTATCACTCTGATAAACACTCACCTTTCAGAATGTATTCAGTACTGCTCATGAGCCCCTTTTTATTTTTATTTTTATTTTTTTTAATTTTAATTTTTTTTTTTTATGTACAAAGAATGGTACAGGAAAAGAAAACAAAACCCCTTCTTAACACAACGTGACTGATATGAGCCATTATGACTTAGATACACACTCATATTTCAGAATCTATGTAGTACTGCTCATCAACCTTTGGTTTCTTCTTTTATGTACAAAGAATGGTAAAGAGAAAAGAAAACAAAACCCCTTCTTAACAAAACGTGACGAGGCCATCTCGACACTGTTTATGTTTGTGAAGTGTCTGTTTTCTTTCATATAATAATCTGAGAATGTTCATCTTCACAGTATAATTAATGTGTATCAGTAAATAGTTATAAACACTATTTTTAAATTCTTATGAATTTAAAACCACAAATTAACTAAAAAATATTCTGTTCTTTCATTCACTGACGAAATGTAAAGGCCATTAAAAGTAGAAATACACTGTATCTCCAGATCAAGTGCTTGTATGTTGATTAAAATTACAGACAGCACAAACAGAATACAAAAATATAGTACAATGAACGTTCACATCAGTTCATTTATCCTAAAAGAACCTGGTCATACTCCACACCTCCGGTTTTGAGAAAGTTTCCCCACATTGACTCTAGCGTCATATCGGACTACTACCATCACTAATTATGCACTATCATTAACCTTTAAACACCTCCACAAATAATATAAAAACGTAGCACTTGTAAATACACACCAAAAAAAATTACAATGTTTTATAACTGAAGTTCAGTACAGTGAGGCTGTGTGGGAACTTGGTAGACAGCTGACTCTACCCTCTTCTCTCAGTATCACTCCCTCACTGTCAGCTATGTCTGCCTTGCAGCATCAACAAATATCAATGCATACTTCACTGATCAGAGTTTACTATAAACAGACATTCATCTCAAAACACATGCAGTATGGTGAAAACATCCATTGTTACACCTTAGTAACACTGCCGCCTCTCAGTTGCTAGACAGCTGTCTCTACACTCTTCTCTCAGTATCACTTCCTCACTGTCAGCTGTTTGTCTTGCAGCATCAACAATTAAAAATGCATACTTCACTGATCAGATTTTACTATAAACAGACATTCATCTCAAAATTCATCCAGTATGGTGAAAACATCGATTGTTACGCCTTGGTAACACTGCTGCCTCCCAGTCGCTAGACAGCTATCTCTACACTCTTCTCTCAGTATCACTTCCCTACTGTCAGCTGTTTGCCTTGCAGCATCAGCAGTTAAAATGCATACTTCACTGATCAAAATTTACTGTAAACAGACATTCATCTCAAAACACATCCAGTATGGTGAAAACATCATACTGCTGCCTCCCAGTCGCTAGACAGCTGTCTCTACACTCTTCTCTCAGTATCACTTCCTCACTGTCAGCTGTTTGCCTTCCAGCATCAACAGTTAAAAATGCACACTTCAGTGATCACTCACAAAATGTCACAAAGAGAAACCAACCTAACTAGGGTGATTGAATTTCCATACGTGACGAAAGTCTGTCTTGATGACTTAGCAGTTTCACTAGCCAGGATCTCCAATATGATTGCTTTGCTAGTTAGTGAAAAAATGGCAAGCATAGTGGCCATGATTGCCTTTCAGAAGGTTAGCAGACAGTTCACCAGTGATCATGTTAGCTTGCTAGAGTAGGGTGGATGCTAGATGCTAAATTGCTAAACCGCTAAACATCTTGATGATGTTGGCCAGTTGAGCTGTAAACAAACCTGCAAATGTTTTGTGTGTTCTTGAACTTGCGTGTTTCTAAAATCTGCTGCATATATACACTAATTTATATAATTTTTTGGGTGTCTGCCCTTTCCTCTCCTCCCTCCATTCCTTCCTTCCTCTTGTGTCTTTCTGTACTTCATTCTTTCCTCGTCCTTCTGCCTACGGGTGACTTTACACTCCATCTCTCGTCTTTCTTTCCTTCTTTCTTTCCTCTTCCTTCTGCCTTTGGGTGACTCTTCACTGAGTGACAAGCCAAATGGTTTCCTGTACACCAGGAAACCATTTAGTATGCTGGGTAGTAACCATATAACCAGATTATGGTGCCTGGCGGTGTAGTGGGTAATTACAGTGCTCCAACCGGATTGGGCCGGTGAAGGTTTATATTCAAGGGGTGGTTGAGGTTATTGCTCATAATGCCACTCAGGGATGAGTGAGGCTGGTCACTCTCATCTTAAATGTCAGGACCAGATTGCCTAGCCCCGGGCCTCTACGCTTCTCGTGGAGCAATGTAGGAGTTGGATGATGATGATGATACAGTAAATCAAGTCTGTATACTGTAGAAAACACCTGTGGTTGCTAAGCAGTGAGATGATCAATCTTTATAAGAGTTTCTTCTCAATGGAGCCAAGCTAACCTGCCTCGTCTGGCCTGCAGGACACATGGGGTTATTTTAAGGTAACTTTGGGACAAAAAAGTGTGTCTTACATACCACGAAATACGGTAAGTGTAGTGGAGAGTGCAGAATGAAATGCTTGTTGGAGATACGTAAGAGGGCATGGATGAGTGAAACTGTGCCAGCAGAGTGGAATAAAGCTGTGATTATACCCCTGTACAGAAATAAAGGTGAGCGAAGTGAAAGCAAGAATTATCATTGCATAAGTTTATTGAGTGTGTTAGGGAGGGTACATGGATGAATTATTATAGAGAAAGTAAGAGAGTTATCAGAAGTCCTAGTGAGTGATGAACAAGGTGGCTTTAGGAGTGGCAGAGGATGTATGTATCAAATATTTTCAGTAAGACAGATTGTCTAAGGCTTGTGAGAAGGGCTATATGATGTTTATGGCATTTATGGATCTGGAAAAAGCATACATATAAGTAGACAGAGAAGGATTGTGGATGGTTTTGCATATGTACGGTGTAGATGGTAAGCTGCTAGGTGCCGTCAAGAGTTTTTACGGTAGTGAGGCATGTGTGAGGGTAAATAGCTATCCAAGTGAATGGTTCACGATTGGTGTGGGCGTGCAACAAGGTTGTGTGATGTCCCCATGGCTGTTCAGTTTATATATGGATGGGATCAGACGTGGGGTAATAGTAATATGTAAGTTAAGAGTGAGAGCAGTGGAGATGGGACTGCTGAGGAATGTATGTGGAGTACAGGGAGTGGGTAGGATACGAAGTAATGTGATTTGTGAAAGATGCGGAATGAGGAAGTCTATGGACATGAGAATTGATGAGAGTGTACCGAGATTATATGGTCATGTGGAGAGAATGGATAACAACTGGGTGGTGAAAAAGGTATATCTGAGTGAATTTGAAGGAGGGAGGAGGCAAGGTAGGCCAAGGAGAAGGTGGAGGGATATGGTGGATGAGCGTGTGAGGCAAAGGGGGTATGGAAGTCGTTGTGGCTAGGGAACTGATGAAATCGAACTGGCTGGATGAATGTTGTGAGAAGTGCATGATCGGGATTTTGGCACTCCCTTTTAACGTCACAGCGTCCAGATTGGTGCTGTCGGATACGTTTATGTGAAGCTACAGAATGTGATGAATGTTTTTGGCATATCAGATAGAACCAGGACTCTGAGGGCTTGAATGATCAGTGAATGGAAGTGTGGACCATTGGATTGGGAAAACTTAGGCTGCCTAGACATCGCTATCCCTCACCCTGCCTTAGGGTGGGAAAGGAGGTCTCGATGATGGTGATTATTGTAGTTGGTGGCAACCATCATCCACTCACTTGATGTAGTGCTGCCTGTTACTTCATCACCTGTATCATTCTTTTTCTGTGTCTGCCCCCCACTCTTTCTATTTCTCCCATTTTTCCTGCCACTTATTATTACTATTCTTTCCTTTTCAGGTGGTTTTACATTGAGTGACAAGCTTAATGGGTTCCTGTTAGCCAAGAAACCACGTACAGTGCTGGGTGGTAACCACATAACCAACTCATACGAGTTCCCCACGTGCCTGCAAGTGGGTTGGCGGAGGGTTAGTGCCCCTCCCTGTAAAACAGCAAACTCAGAGACAGATGGCAACCTTTTATTGGACTATGGTTTCTGGCTATTGATTATTATTTTTATCATTGTTATTGTTATATTATTTCTGTAATATACTGTAATTATTATTATTATTATTATTCACGTTCAGGGTAGACGTGTGACAAGGTTGTGTGGTGGCCCCATGGTTGTTCAATATATATATGGATGGGGTGATGGAAGCAGTAAAAACATGAGTAATGGTGACGGGGATGGCGTTGGTGGTGAATGGTGATGGATGGAATATCTCAAATTTGTTGTATTCTGATGTTGCAGTACAACTTGCAAATACCGAACAAAAACATGGTAGACTAGAGTTTGGATCAGTTGGATCAAGGATTGTGTGGGTAAGAGTGAAAGTTGGACTACAAATGTGGGCAATTGTATGCGCGTGTGCGCCAACGCAAGATCGTGCAAGCAGAGTGAGAGAAGAGTTTTGGACAAACGTGGAAGCATGCATGGAAAAGTTTGGAAGGAATGAGAGAGTGTTTTTGATTGGAGATATGAATGTTTTTTATTGGAGATATGAATGGGAAAAGTAGGGAATGTGAAAGTGGATGGAGTGGTTGGTGAGTGGGGTGTGCCTTCAGAGATAGATGAGAATGGCAATGCTTTAGTGGACATTTGTGCTGGGAGGGGGTTGGTGATAGCTGATACCTATTTCAGGCACATAATGATCCATAGGTATACGTGGCGAGTGTTGAGAAGGGTGGATGGAGAACTGAATGAACGGAAGGCAATGATTGATTATGTGCGTGTGGATGAAAGGATGAGAAGGTGTGTAATGGATGCAAGAGTATATAGAGGTTGGGGGAGTGGACTTTCAGACCATCACTTGGTGGTGGTCAGAATTAAAGTCCAAACAAAATGGAGAAAGAGGAGAAGGACAGGAGGAAGTAGTTCTTACAAGGAGGTTGGAAAAGTTACAAGAGGATGAAAAAAAAAGGCAGAATATGAAAGGGAAGCTAAGGAGCGATTGGGTAAATATAGATTGGAGCAGATGGGGGATGTGGAAGGTGTGTGCAAGGCATTCACAGAAGAAATCTGTGCAGCATGCAAGGTGGTGTGTGAGTGAAGAGAAGATGAAAGGGAGTTTAGGGAAGAGCATGGTGGACTAGAGGTGAGAGAGGCTGTGGGACAAAAGAAGAAAGCATATAGTGAGTGGATGAGGAATAGGGGTGTCGAAGAAGTTGAGAGACGGAAGAGAGAGTTGTATGTAGAGAGGAAGTGATAGGTGAAAAGATTTGTAAGGGAGAGTAAGAACAGAGTGGATGAGGAATTTGAAAGGAATTTGAGTGCAAAGTGGAGGGAATATAAGAAAATGTTCTGGAAAGAGGTAGAGAGAGTTAGACAGGGTGCTAGAGAAGTTAGTGGGGGTGTGAAAGATAAAAATAGTAGATTACTAGTAGAGAAGGGAGAAAAAGTAAACAGATGGAAAGAACACTTTACTGAATTGTTGAACATAGAGAATGAAAGTAATGCTAGTATAAGTGGCTGGGGAATGGCTGGGAGAAGGAGAGATGTGGGAAGAGAGGAAGAAATCAGTAGGATGGAAGTTGTGGAAGCAATGAAGAAAGTTAAAAGTGGAGAAAGCCCCAGGAATTGATGGAGTGTGTGGTGAAATGTTGAAGCATGGGGGAGAGATAGTAATAGAAATGGATGTGGAAGGTGTGCAGATTGGCCTGGGAGGAAGGTAGAGTCCCAGAGGATTGAAAGTCAGGTATAATTATTCTCCTGTACAAAGGAAAAGGGGAAAAGAAGTGTGTGGTAATCATAAGGGCATTTGCCTTCTTAGTGTTATAGGAAATGTATATGGTAGGATACTTATTGACAGAGTTAGGGAAATAACAGAGGAATTAGTTGCAGAAGAACAGGGAGGTTTTAGGAAGGGAAGAGGTTGTGTAGATCAGATATTCATTCTTAGATCTTTAGTGGAAAAGTTTGTAGAGAAGGGAAAGAAGTTGTATGCAGCCTTCATGGATCTGGAGAAAGCATATGACAGGGTGGATAGACAAGAATTGTGGAAAGTTTTCAGAATATGTGGAGTAGATGGGAAGTTGTTGATGACCAAGAAGAGTATGTATGAGGGTGCTAAGGCTGCAGTGCATGTGGATGGTGAACTTAGTGAATTTTTCCATTTGAAGGTTGGATTGAAACAAGGATGTGTCATGTCTCCATGGTTGTTCAATCTGTATATGGATGGGGTTATAAAAGAGATTCAAGGTAGGGCAGTGGATATTGGAGCGGCCCTAGTGAGAGAGGGCCGTGTTTGGAAACTCCCTGTACTGTTGTTTGCAGATGATACTGTGTTGTTGAGTAAAGATGAAAGGGAGCTGCAAGGCTTGGTAGATGAGTTTGGGAGTGTGTGTAAGAAATGGAATCTAAAGGTGAATGTTGGGAAGAGTAAATGATGTTCTTTGAGAGAAATGAAGTCAGTGAATGTACAGTGAGACTGAATGGTGAGGATATGGAGAATGTGAGTTCATTTAAATACTTGGGTAGTGTGATGAGTAAGGATGAAAGTCTGGAGGGTGAAGTGCTGGAAAGGGCGCAGCAGGTAAGAAAGGTTGCTGGTTCATTGAAAGCAGTGATAAGAAACAGGGAAGTGAGCATGGAAGTGAAAAAGCTGCTATATGACAGTATTGTGATACCAACTCTAACATATGGAAGTGAAGCTTTGACCATGTTGGTGGGACAGAATTCAAGGGTTAGAGCAATGGAAATGAGTTATTTGAGAGGAGCATGTGGAATCACATGGAGAGACAGACTGACAAATGAGGAAATGAAGGAGCGTTGTGTTGTTGATGTGGATGTGATAGGAAGCGTTAGGAAGAATACATTAAGGTGGTTTGGCCATGTGGAGTGGATGGAGAGTGAGAGACTGATGAGGAGAGTGTATGTGAGTGAGGTGGGGGGGGGAGAGGGAGGGGGAGGCCAAGAATGAGATGGAGGGATGGAGTGGAGAGGTATATGAGAGAGGGGGGTGTGAGCTGGGAGCAGGGTGGTGAAATGGCGGGGGACAGAGCGACATGGAGGCTATTTGTTTGTGGCCACCCCTTACGGGATTAAGGCGTCGGGCAATAGATAGATAGACTAGTGCAAAGTTTTGCTGGTGTCTGTCCCTTGAGAGTAAATGTATAAAAGAGTAAAGTGATGGTTATTGAGAGAGAATGTGACTCCCGGTGCGATATTATAGTGAATGGAGAGAGACTGGAATGGGTGAGAGAGTTCAAGTACCTGGGTATAGTGATAGAAAAGAAAGGAAAAGGTGCAAAAGAAGTGGAAAGTGAGAGTGACACAAGGATGGAAAGTAGCTGGTGCAATTGAGGCCGTGATAAGAAACAGAGGTTTGAGTGTTGCAGCTGCACGAGGCTTACATGAAAGGGTGTTAATGCCAATTTTTAATATATGGATGTGAGACTATGGTGTGGATGAAAAGTCAAGAGTGAGAGCAGTGGAGATGGAACTGTAGAGGAATGTATGTGGAGTACAGAGAGTGGATAGGATATGAAATGATGTGAATTGTGAAAGATGTGAAGTGAGGAAGTCTGTGGATACCAGAATCGAGGAATGGTATGGTGATGTGGAGAGAGTGGATAACAACAGAGTTGTTAAAAAGGTGTATCTGAACCAATTTAAAGGAGAGTGGAGGCGAGGTAGGCCAAGGAGAAGGTGGAGGGATATGGTGGATGAGTGTGTGAGGAGGAGAGGCTTGAAAGTCAGTGAGGCTAAGGGACTGACGTGAGACCGAGCTGGCTCGATGAATATTGTGAGAAGTGTATAATCAGGGATTTGGTACCCCTTTTTAACATGACATCGTCCGGATTGACGCCATCGGATACGTTTATGTGAAGCTACAGAACAGGTTGAATGTTTTTGACATATCAGATTGATCCAGGATTCCAGGGGCTTGAATGGTGAGTGAATAGAAGAATGGCCCGTTGGATCGGGCAAATCTGGGCTGTCTGGACATTGCTACTCCTCACCCTGCCCTAAGATGGGAAAGGAGGTCCGGATGATGATGATGATGATTATTATTATTGTTCTTCTTCTTTTTATGATTATTGTTATTTCAGGACCAACTTGCCTAGCCCCGAGCTCCTACACTTCTCTTTGGGGCAACATAGGATTGGATAATGGATGGATGGATTATTGTTATTGTTGATGGGGATTGAGAGCTTTGTAAACTGTTGCAGAGTTTTATTTGTGACTCTCAGTGTTGTGCTTTGAAAATGTAATATTTGTCAAGTGATGTTTGTTGAGAGAGAGTGTAATTCTCATTGTGATGTGCTGATGAATTGAGAGACTTAAATTAGTGAGGGAGCCTTTAGTAATTACATGTAGTGATAGGGAAGAGAGGTAAATATGCAATGGATTGGTAAGTAGATTAGCATAAGGAAGGACAGCGGCTAATGCAGTGAAGACTTTAATATGAACCAGAAGTCTATCAGTAAAAGGATTGCATTAAGGAGTTTTAGTGCCCAATTGCTTTAATATCTTATATATCTAAATTATTTTGGGCATATGGCATACTCACTGACAGAAAGTGGTGTTTCTCAGCCTTGCGGATTGGTGCTGTCATGACCTGTATACACACCTGGAACATGTATAGTACAGCAGCCTGCCCATATCAGTCATGTGCAAGCCAGCCATTACAATATTCACTTGTATACATAGGTGATACTGTGGTGAGTGTACATAAGAATTTAAGGTACAAGTGGTGTAACAGGTACGAAATAACTTTCAAATTTTGAGGGTGGACATTTAAGCACCAGATGTTGCCTTGTGTGCCATCATATCTGAGGCAGGTACTCTGTCTTTGTTTCATGTTCAAAGAAAAATGGGAGTTTTGGGTAGTGGCCTGTACTGTATTTGTTGTGATACTTGGGTTTTGCACTTTGTGTGGTCTTTTGCCTTCCACCTTATAATGGGGCACAGGATACTGAAGTTGCACTGATCTTCTTACAGGTGAGAACTGAAGCACTACAGAAGTTATCCAATATTTTATCTGAAGCTAAGTTCATCAAAGGTGACATTGGAGAGCTCCCTGCAGCCTTGTGTGCCAGAATGAATGATACTAACAAGAATCTGGCATTAGAAGCAATTAAACTAACAGCGTGTCTGGCCACTGCTCTGGGACCTCACTCTAAGCCTCACACCAGGACCATTGTGCCAGGGATGCTCACTGCTATGGGAGATAGCAAGGTGATTTAAAGTATTGTTTTTATTGTGTATGGTCTTCATTTGATTTTTACCTAGCGCTATGTCATGCCTGTGACCCCAGGAATCCCCGAAAGGGGGTAGCCCTGACTGAAATCACCAGGCTACACTGTCTTTACACATTTTTTTTTTTCCTCCATTGTTACCTATAGATTTGTCTGCTTTATCTTTAGTGTAATTGGAAGTCTTGGAAGTCTTCCTTTTGCATTATTAAAATTACTTCAGTTGTGGTGAGACAGATAGTGGAGAAGGCTTGTGAGAAGGACTAAAAGGTGTTTATGGCATTTATGGATCTGGATAAAGCATACAGCAAAGTAGACAGAGAAGGATTATGGAAGGTTTTGTGCACCTGTGTGTAGATGATAAGCCACTAGGTGCTGTGAAGAGTTTTTATTATGGCAGTGAGGCATGTGTAAGGGTAAACGGGCATTTAAGTAAATGGTTCACGATCAGTGTGGGCGTGCGACAAGGTTGTGTGATGTCCCCATGGTTTTCAGTATATA
>JAGKTI010034458.1:0-11455 GCA_018397915.1 Birgus latro | reverse complement strand
CTTCGTTACTCTCTACTGGTGACTGTGGAGTAAGAGTTATTCGACCAAGGGTGGGGGAACTTTTTAGGGTATTGCCCAAAAATTCATTTGAGTAAAATGCAACTACCCCCCCCCCAAAAAAAAAAAAAAAAAAAAACGGCGACTAAGCACCAAATATCATGATACATGATACACGATTTTTACATCTTGTTCACTAAAACTTAGATCACTTATCTGAAAATTCAGTAATATACAGTACGCATTCCCCCCCCCCAAATTTAGATTGACCTCATTTGGGGTAATTTACACCTGTTTCCCGACCCCCGTGTCAACGAATTTACCTATGAAAGTACAGGGTGTGGTTAATCCATGCCTGATACACAGAACTGAATCGTAGTACTACCCTACCACAAGCAGGTATCAGTTCAGTACAATGTTGAGCCACGGTGTCAATACCAATCAAAACATCTGCAGGATACTGAAGTTTGTTCGTGACATAGAACTCAGCTGTGAAGAAATCCTTCTTAATACTGTCTAGGGAAGACTGAGGGAAGGTTCAGATACTAAGTACAATACAGACACAGAATCCATAAAAAAAAGATGTAAGAGCTCCTTCAATATTCCCTAACAAAACTACACCTCAGTGAGACATAGGACCAATCTGGGAAATGAGGAGCTCAGAATTTTGAGATGTTCCGGGTGATTCTGTTGTTTCTGAAGCTGGGCCTCTCACAACTGCGTACTGGCAAAGACGCGACACTCGCAGCTTGAATGATAACTTTTCTGGTAGGTGCAGTGCGTGGTACCATGTGATCGAGAGGGTGAGTTGCTATCGTACGCACCGCCGTGTGACCAAGAAAGTGATCTACCCTCATGTCTGTGTCCTCGGTCATCTTCAAGTTTCTTATAACAGTGAGCTACTGTTTTAGTTCTACAGTACTTTTGGAACTGCGATGACCATGAGAGCATGTATTTTGTGGTGCAGGTCTTACACATGACGTTGATGGTGAATGTAGCGTTACATTTCGTTTGTTGGGTGGATGTGACACGTGCCGTCAACCTTGAAACTTATAGATAGGAGCGGGAGTAGTAACTGACTGAACCGTGAGAACTGATTGAAAAGCTCTGATACCAAGTTTCTCTTCTATTTGAACAGCTATCATGGTTAAGTCATCCCTTGGAGAATGCTAAATCTCTAAAGCATCGTCCAACTCTTCCGTGCTTAGACGATTTAAGAACTTTAGATAACTGAACAAAGTTGCTATAATATCTAAGGACAGATGGGTTTTACCCATAGCGTCAATTTCTGCCCACTGACTGTTTCGCAGTATGTCTTAAACCTCAGTATCTGTGGCGGTGGCCACAACTGCTGCTTCCAATAGTGAATTATGTTCGGGAGGGGTAAACTTAATCTTCCTAATCCTTTGGAACAGTCTGTAGATGCTGTTAAGAAAACGGCTTACGTACGGGTGCAAAAGAACTCTATAAATTTTGCACAGTGTACATTAGATGAGGTAAACTTAACAAGAAATTTACATCTTATGAGAGACCCTACTCTTCAATATCACTTATCTAGTCTGCTTCTAAGGTATGAGATCTTAACACCGATTGTTGCAAGCTTTTGTTAGTAATTTCAAACGGAGAGTGGTCAGCTGCAATGGAACCTGACTCTGATTCATCTCCGGACGAAGGTGTGTCATTTTCAGGTAAGGTGAACTTCTTAAAGTAAGGATATGTCACGAAAGATGATAAGATGGAAAAAAATGGGCAAAACGAAAACATTAAGGCATGTAAATACAAGGGGAAATTTTCTTACCAAAAATGAAATATTATGTACTGTACAGTAACAATTAACAAAGGGGTTACTTAGTTGCAAAAATGTTTACCGATGTAGAGTTCATATGAAAGGGAAGGTAATCGAAAATAAAAATCGACAGTATGAGACATGTTCTGGTAAAGTAATGTATTAAGTACAATGCACAAGCAGACCTTTAAAATGAGTCTACAAGGATTATTAGTCCAGAGACAAAATACTCTGAAGGTTAATAGCAGAAACATTTGTACTGACTAGTTCTCACTCACCACCTAATATTACAGTAGAAGGTACATTTTTTTTATATTGATAACTGTACTGCGGGGAATATAGGGATGAGTTGTGGGCCAGATATGTCCACATGCTTATATGACGAGAATATTAACACCACACTGGTAACACAATAGCTGGCTGGCTCAGTAACATCCTCGGGCTGAAAATGAACTTGGCTAGTAATGGGGACACACACACTCTCTAGCACACCACAGCTGGTTATGAATCACCACCACTGCTCAGGGTGAAGAGATGGAAGCACATCACGGGGTTGAGTCAAGGTCGTAAATTCGTAGACTAAGCAATTTAACCGTGGGGCCTTATGTTCCTGATGGAATAATAAAGGATGGAGCTGCACAAATAGACAAAAATTAGCAAATACTGTTCAAACAAAACTAACGGACACTAGTTAAAGCATAATAGGAAGATACTGAAAAATGAAAGCACAAGAGCAAAGAATACTTATAAAGATCGCAAAGAAAAACTAGGCAGCAAAAAAAAAAAAAAAAAATGAAAAAAAGAAATTAGTCTCTCTCGCTTTCTCTCTCTCTTTCTCCAACAGTGTGTAGCGAAGGCATGTGTGATTCCTGAAGATTAGTGAAACTGTCTGAAGTCTCCGCCTCTCCGCTCTCTTGGGAACGCATGATGGTGGTGGCGGTGCAAAGACTCATTACCACCAGTACCATCACTATTACCATCAGCCACCAGCATCACTACTATCATCGGCCACTTGCACCATTATTTATCACAATATTAACATCAGCAGTCATTAGATCAACCATTATCACAATTGCTAGCACCGTGAGTTAGAAACACTGGCAGTCAAAATTATCATCATAATACATTAGCAGTAACATTTCGCGTTATTGTCACCACTATCACCATTAACTACAACACCCCCACCGTCACCATCACCGTCTTCGGCAATATCCAGTAATGGCGCTGGCAGTTACAGTTACCTACACCGCCATCGATAGCAGTAACCTCAATACTAGCACCAACAGTTACTACAGTTATCTTATCTTAACGTGGCCCAGATCTTCGTCGTGTTGGAGCTTCTTTTACGTGGCTCATGTCCTAAAAAGACAATGCAATGGCTCCACACACTTTCCTTTCTATGCTTCGTGAAAAGGGTCATATTCCATTATAAATTTACCGTTACAATTCAGCATTCAGTTTGGAGAGATGACACTTTTAGAGCAATTTTGAGTGAAAAATTGTACATCATCGCCATCACCACAAGCACCACCACTATCACACTCTCACCATCCTCTTCAGATGTCCCAGCCGTTCTGCTCTCCTGCATACCTGGGAGGTAGTGGTGGTGGTGGTGCAAAGACGATCACCACCAGTGCTAGCACCTCTTGTCATTTAATGGCAGGAAGTCACTGCATCACTCTTACCACGGCCTTAGTGATCATGAACACAGCTGCCACAGGAACATTACTACTGTGGCTTCACCCATCTCTCTCACCACCGTCACTGGTACTATGAATTACTGTTACTAGCAGCATGTCATTACAACTCCTGCTATTCCCACCATTTATCAACTACTGTTATTAACATTTATTACTACTATTTATTGCTAGCACCGTATCACTAGAACTCTTACTATCACCTCCATTTATGACTAGTTCTCAGTGACGCCATCGCTGACACTCTAAAGCCAGTGCCACCATCACTATCACCACCGTCACTAGCACTGAGTCACTAGTACTAACATCAGAGGTCCCTTTCACCACCACTTGCACCTCACCACTGTCATCAACACCAGCAATTGCTCGAGAGGAAATTTGAACCAGCACCAGACCTCACATCACCATCACAATCACCATTACCATCATAGCTTCACACCACCACCTTCATCAATAGCATTAGTACCATGGATAGCATTCTCATCACCACTTCCGCCACCATCGTCGTTACTACTATCACACACAATCACCAACATTTTTACCATGAGTAACACCAACGTACACCATCAGTATCACAACCATTACTTGCATCATTGGTCTCCCACCACCACAACCACGACCACCACCGTTACCACCCCCACCACCGCCACGCCGCCATTATCATCATCATCCTTATCCACATCCACCTCTTCCTCCTCGTCATCATCATCATCATCAGCAGCAACAACAGCACAACTATCACTATCATTCCAACACCAGCATTATTACTATCACCAGT
Source organism: Birgus latro (assembly GCA_018397915.1). Taxonomy (NCBI): domain Eukaryota; kingdom Metazoa; phylum Arthropoda; class Malacostraca; order Decapoda; family Coenobitidae; genus Birgus; species Birgus latro. The sequence continues at coordinate 7,197 of JAGKTI010034458.1, read as the reverse complement.
AACATTGAACACTATCATCATTATCACCAGCAATCAGTATCAGTGACAATTCTCACTGTCATCAGTAATTAACGGCTCTGTCACCATCATTGTCTCTGTAATGTCTACATTAACTGTGGAGCTGTTACTTACTGTTTTCACCGTGCGAAGAGAAGACCACAACTTACCTGAAAAAAAATACAAATTAGTAAAAGGGAAACAATATAAAGATTTATAAAGTTTTATCACTAACGATCAATAAATTAAAATGGCAATAACAGCACGGTAAACTGCTCGTAGAAATATAGTAAGGTCAGTGACCAATGAAAACTGCACCATTCGTAAGTACTGTAATTATCTGCATGCATAAAACATTCCTACTCAGTTCGACTGAAAAATTTCCAGCTTCTACCAATAACAGAATATTTCAGTGTAAGTACAGCTTCACACAGACCTGTCATAATTTTGATTTGATACATACACTCCATTGTTTTTTTTCGATTTTTCCATTTCACTCCGATCACACAGTTTTACCATTCCACAGAGTTTGTAAAGCAAGTCATTAGCAGGTGCAGCATCTTGTACAGAGTTATGGCAACAATGTTCCTGCCCACCTTGGCCGTGACTCAAAAGCGCCATGTTGCTTGCCTCTCAGTGGCGCTGGCAGCAGGGTTCAATGCTTTTCACGCTTTTTGCTTTTATCTGCGATTAATTAGAGTTCTTCACCAATTACTGTGTTGCCTGGGGATGCTTCATCCAACCTGGACAGGGGATGATGATGAACAGATTTCCCATGAAACCCTCAGAGAAGAAAGGAATGGTAAATAAAAGTCCGGTGGGAAAACTGGAGTGCAAATGAGAGGTCATTTGTATCTGGCAAGTTTAAGTATGTATTTTATAAAAGATATTACTTGTAATACTAACGTTTAATTGGACAGCGAAGGAGAGGTCATTTGTGTTCGGCTTGGGTAAGTTTATGTATGTATTTTATGAAAGATATTACTTGTAATACTAACATTTAATCCCTGAAACACTTCAATATCATACAGATTAAATAATATTTAGAATACCCCCGACATTCTTACAACTTATGATCATATGTTTAAACACTTAAGCCACAAGTGCAGACTCCTTCACTGTTGCACGAGATTTGACTAGTAAGGTTAATGATTCAATAACAGCTACTTTATACTTCAACTATAATTCACATTATTTTGAGCTTTTGAAAGCTGTCAAGAACTTACTTCCAACTCATGTTTTCCTAGTAATGGTAGTCCACTACCACACAAAATGTGGTACTCCACAAATGAGTTGTTAGTTGTAGGAAATTGATGAAGATTTTTAAGATATGATGGAAGACTGAATTTCATAATCCACTGCTCTTGGAGGGTTAACATGTTATGAGACGCTTTACAAGACATCGTAGAAAACAAAACACCTGTACTTCATAGAAATTGAAATGGATAAAAAATATGAGGGTTAGCCCAAAAATAAATAAATCACCGCACGCATGCGGCAGTTGTACCTAAGCATAAGGACCAAATGTAGATTCCACGATTGTTAAAAAAAAAAAAAAACATGCGACCAATAGTGTGGTCACCTCCTTCAAAGTACAGCCTAACCGTTAACGACACGTCCTGGCAGATTTTCCACCACTGATCCCCCCCCCCAGATCCTGGCAGATTTTGATTTTCTTTTTTTCTCAAACCTTCACTTTTGGTGAGAAACATCGAAAAATTCATAGAGAAATCTCCAACCTGCGCTTATAAACGCTGCTACAGGTAAGAATACCCTCACCTGGTTCGGTTTCTATGGCAGTACCTGGCCCCAAAGAAAATGAACTATGGGAGGGGTAACTAATTCAAACCACTCAAATTTGGTATTTATTTTTGATTTGGTACGAATTTACATGTAGCACAAGAGTATATTGGTTTTCACACAATAATATAGGCGATATAAGCGTTGTTCACTCACCAAACAAATCAAATTACCGCACCTACCTTGGCGACATTACCTTCTCATTACTTCTGCTCATTACTAACTCTAGTGCCATGTAATCTTTGTCCTTCACATTGGGAATCACTTTCGCCTTGTATTTCGTCATTGGAGAGACCATGGCGTGACATGTCTTTACTAGCAAGGCCACTTCTAACAGGTGAGTTGCCCAGAAAATGGCATGTAGGGGGAAGGGGGGGTCAGGTGGAACCAGGCAGTATCCGGTAGAGGAAGGTCTCCCACATTTGCCTACCAAAAATCACCCATGAAACTTTAAAAATTTGCAAATGACGGACCTCCGAATTGCAAAACGTATGGATATGTCATCGGGTGTCACCGTGACAAAATGTGGTGATGTATCCATACATCAATGGGACGCCTCGGGTTACGCATGGACTGACAGGTTTAGTGCAGCCATCCTCTTATGCTTCCACGCTATTTCAAAGGTACTGCAGTAAACAGTGTTGGTTATGCTCACCCTGTGTTATGAGGTTAAATTTAGAAACATATGTGTACAGGGCAATTTCTTTAGGTAGTGACATCAGACCGTACTATTCTCTATATATTTTCGTTGCCTACTTTCAAACAGTCTGTTATAATCTATGTAGACAGTCACAAAATTAAATACATATTTATTGCCAAAAATGAGCATCTAATGAAATTACTAATATAAGTACTGAAAATTTAAAAAAAAAGGAAAAAAAGAAATAAAAACATGGAACAGCGCAGAGTGTGGTTGGGTGACCGCTGGGAATCGGTGGGAGGCAATATAGAGCCTATTCGTCAGTAGTCACAACTTTCTCTGTAGGAGGTTCTGGGAGGAGGAAGTGATTCGTACAATAAGCACTGCCTAGCAACCGTTAGCTGCCATAAACATTGTTTTAAACAGTTGAAGGTTAAATACGCAACTGTTACGGACATTTTTTTAGAGTTACCAAAGGTATTATCTGCATTTGCTCTGAGCCTCTACACTTCACTGAGTCACCGGCTGTTGAGAGAGTTGCTTAGAGTGGTAGCGCTTGTTCATTTCAGACATTTTTTTTTTTTTTCAAACTGGTATGAATTATTAATAGTAAAGGGAATAATTTAGGTAACGTCGAGTTGTTCATTTGATAAAATTCTCTCCTGAGCTTAATAAAATTAGTTGGAGGAAGCAAGACAAATTACAAAATGCATCGGTAAGAAGGAATGAAAGTGACTGTTATACTGATGTGGAGTAAAAGCTGTAAATGGGGGAGGGGGGGGGCATGAAATAAAAATGCTTACTGCACTTTGAGGCGTAGGAGCTTGAGGTAAGGTTACCGTAGTCCATTAAATATGGATACATAACTAAGTTATATCCCATGGGCCGGATTTATTCAGTTAAGGAAGTTACCTAATATCTTTGCCTTTGTGATTCATTTTGTTTGTTACGCCTTACTACCCTCTTCAGTTTTATTATAAATCCTTCCAATATCGCCATACTCTACATAAATAACGTAAAAAAAAATTGTTAACCATCCGATCTATCTCTCTATTGCAAGACACATAAGGGATGGCCACAAACAAATCGCCTTACGTCTCCCTGTCGCACGCCATTTTCCCTACTTTCTCCTCAGCTCACACACCCCTCCAAATCATTCCCCCACCTAATCCTCGACTTCTCACTCCTCCTCCCCTCCACCTCACTCATATACAATCTCCTCGTTAGGCTGTCGCTCTCCATCCTCTCCACATGGCCAAACTATGTCAGTGTATTTCTCCTAACGCTTTCTATCACATCCACATCCACACCACAACGATCTTTCATTTCCTCTTTCGTCAATCTGTCTCTCTAAGTAACTCCACATGCTCCTCTCAGATAACTCATTTCCACTGCTCTCACTTTTGGCACGTATCCTTCCAAAATGGTTCAAGCTTCGCTTCCATGAGTGTTGGCATCATAATACTGTCATACAGCGACATTTTTACTTACATGCAAACTTCCTATTTTTTATCACTGCCTTCAAAGAACCAGCACTTCATCCTCCAAACTTTCATCCTTTCTCATCACAAAACACATGTTCTGAAATGCACTCACATTTTCCATCTCCTCATCATCCAACCTCACTGTACATTCAGTGACTTCATTTCTCTCGAAGACCATAACTTTACTCTTCACATTTAGATTCCGTTTCTTACTTTCTCAAACTCATTTGCCAAGTCTTGCTGTTCCCTTTCGTCTTCGCTTAATAATTCAGTATCATCAGCAAACAACAGAACAGGAAGTTTCCAAACACTGCCCTCTCTCATTAGGGCCACTCTAACATCCATTGCCCTACCTTGTATCTCTTTTATAACCTCATCCATTTAAAGATTGAACAACTATGGAGACATGACATATCCCTTTTAAAATTTAACATTCAGATGGGAAAATTCACTCAGCCCTTTGTTGTTGTGGAATATTCGCCCCACAGCAAAGGTGGGGACACGGGCAAACAAGAGAGGCCGTCAGAGATAGGCAGGAGTGAACTGGCAAGCTGGGGGGAAAAAACGGCCGAACAAAGTCCCAGACAAAGGCAAAGGCAGCAGGCATGTCACGGCTACAGCACAATTGGAGCAGAATGCAATGAAGTTAGGATAGCAGTCTGTAGGCGATGTAGTTGATCAACGCAGCTCGAGGTGGATCTAACTCGATGCCTTCACAGATCACGGCTTCTTTAGATGGAGAAAGGGAGTTGGAGATGTATGCCTCACGGATCTCTTGACAGTTGCTGATAGACGAGAGGCAACGTACAAGGTATCTTTGTCGTCAGTGGGATCCATGAGGTTAAAAAGCAGCTCCTCAAGGTATCCGTGGAGGCATCGAGGTGTGCACGGTTGGAGAGCGGCGGAAGAAGGGCCTGAATGCGCCGGGGGACGTTGGAGGGGTTGGCCTTACCCTTGCTGCTCTTCTTGGTCTTCTGTTTCTTCTTCTTCTCCTTAGGTGGAGGGGGAGAAGAAGCACGAGCGACTGCAGCAGGCGATTGTGAAGGTGGAGGAGGCGCCTCCACAACATCAGGCGCAGATGGAGAAGGCAAGGAGAGGGACTCTTCCTCGTCCAGATGGACGGAAGGGACGGGAGAAGAGACCCGCTCCTCTCCAGCTCCTGACGAATGGAGGTGAACCTCGGCAACTGTCTCTCCAAGGTCTAAGTCCATGGCCTGTGATGGTTCCGGGTCGGTGATCGAAGGAGCAGGAGTGATAGTGCCAGTTGCCACTGGGCCTGACGCTACTGACGAGGGGGGAGATGTGTATCATGGGTAAAACTTCGAGGGATGGCAAGGCGTGGAAGGCCATTCTCCTCAAAGATCTGAAGGAGGAGAACAGCCAGAACTGCCTTTTCACCACCACTAAAAGCTTCAGCCGTCGCGATACACGTCGCAATGAGGGTATTAATATCGGCAGAATCCCCAGGACCCCCAGGACCCCCAGGCCGTTGTTTCCGGGCCGGGCCGGGGGACGCCGCCGTGCATGGGCAGAGCCCTTCACAGCAACACCCCCTGGTCCAGTAACATCCCTAGCCTCGGGACCTTTGGGAGCCTGAACGATAAGAAATTCCACCGTCTCCCCCTCACCCAGCGAGCACTGGAAATGCCGTGAATTCGGTACAGCGATCCTAGAGACGTGTACAAAGTGCCAGTATCCTGGCGTTTAATGAATCTGTAGCGCGCTTTCACGTTGAACCAATTCACGGTTCCCTTGATGGTATCGGCTCCGGGTGGCTCGGATCTGCTGCTGGGTGCCCCCCTCAACAGGTCGCAGGCACGAGCAGAAACGCTGGAAATCTCGTGGAGCTCGGGCATTGTGGCGACTGGCCAGGCCAAGCACTGCACGGAGAGTGACCATCCCCACACTCAGCCCACAAGGTACACTCAGTGCAGACTTAGCACCCTCATACATACTATTCATGGCATTCAACAGCTTCCTACCTGCCCCATATATTCTTAATATTTTGCACATTCCTTGTCTATCCACATTTTCATATGCTTTCTCCAAATCCATGGAGACCACACACAAATTCTTCCCCTTCTCTAGAAATTTTCCACCTACGGTCTAAGGATGATTATCTGATCTACACGACCTCCTCTCTTCCAAAAACTTCCCTGTTCTTCTCCAACTAATTTCTCCGTTATTTCCCTAATACTGTCAATAAGTATCCTACCATATACTTTTCCTATTACACTAAGAAGACATATGCCCCTATGATTATCACACACTTCTTTTTCCCTCTTTTCCTTTGTAAAGGGAAGCAATAATTATACTAGACATCCAATCCTCCCAAATACTTAAAAAAAAAAAAAAAAGTACGAGTATATCTGATAGAAAATATCGACTCGGACAAGCGGCCCATCCACAGATGAACAACAACTGCCGCGATGAAAACGCCCGTCTGAAGTTCTCCATAAACTTCTATATTATTCTGCAACGCTGGACACTGCGATTTGGCAGTATGCGGAGGGAAGGGGGGGGGGGGCTGAATCTCTCTCTAGCTGGAATTTAATTTTTTGCCGAACGTGCACTGTGGGAATGGTCTATCCCACTGAAGTTGATAAATTTCTAAACAGCGCGATTTTTCGATGTCCATGGGAAGAAAATAAAACTCTCGTGTGAAGCGTTCACTAAAGCTATGGATAAATTACAGTAGGCCCCGCCCGCCCCCTTTGCTCCTAATGCGGTAATATAGGGGGGATGATGTATGGGTGAATTTTCAACTACAGTACAAGCTAAAGCATACGGATATATGAATATGGTTGTCCCATAATGAGGACACACATCTAATAAGGAACACAAAACTTTTTTAACGATTTTGTTTAGTTTAGGATATCATACTCTTTTTTTTTTGGGGGGGGGGGGAGGGAGAGTTACAGATATACTGCAATGAGTAGCTACACCTAAACTTTGTCAACCTTAACTTGGCTATCACTCCCTATCTTCATTTAAATGCTGAGCTGAGGCAAGATGTTAACTCTACAAACTGGTGCTAGTCACAAAGAAGAGCTACGAAAAAGATTTAAAGCAGTAGTTGTTGCAGCAATGTCTTACTCTGCCACTGGGTACGGGATTTTGGCTGCTAATTGGCCAACTATTGTAAATTTGAATTATTATCATTATAAATCTAGTAGCTGAAGCAAAAGGAAATCATATTATCTTGGATTCGTCTGTTAATAATGAGTGCAAAGTAAATTTTAAATGACACTATGCCATAAAGTTGATCTATCTATC
>JAGKTI010034457.1:0-11455 GCA_018397915.1 Birgus latro | reverse complement strand
TGTGTGTGTGTGTGTGTGTGTGTGTGTGTGTGTGTGTGTGAACAACGGACGCTTACAGTAACTCTTGTTTTAGGAGAAATATTATGTATAAACTTTAACCTGGCCTGTGTTGCCTGACCTTCAACATCTATCTTTACAGGGTGTGCTTCCCCAGCCGTGCTACACCACCTGCAACCCTCCCATCGCGTCCCACACACGCCTGCACTCTATACCCAGCCCACCGTTTTTGCCTCCTGTCCAGCCTTACTTATTAATGGAGATTGAAAAGAAGGGAGGGGAAGTCATCAGCATCCACTTCTGAGTTGTTTTGTTCGCTTCTTGCTGACCTACATAATAACACTGGCGCCTTCTTAAATAGCCAGCCCAACCCACAAGCCCTCCCAGGCCTCTCAGCGACGCAGGTAAGCAGTTGAAGAACACACTTGTTTTCTCTCTTGCCCTATGATGTATGTGCTTCTCTTGTATACTATTCCTGCCATATTCTTCCTTCTCTTCAGTCCACCACTCTCTCTCTCTCTCTCTCTCTCTCTCTCTCCCCCCTTTGTCCCTTTGTCAGCGAGTGTCATATCAAGGCACATTGGAGTCGTCTTGCTCGAGTGAAAGCCTGTCAAGGTAAACACGACGATTAACAGGTGTTTGGCTGCCTTCGTTACCATTTATCGTCAGCGTCCGTTTAACTGATCCAGATATCTAGCACACCTGATTGCACAACAAGGGACACAAGTTTGGCTAATGTTCCACCACTTCTGCTACTCTCTGCCCTCTGATGACAGCATACTAAAGCTGAGAGGGGTTTAATAGATGGCGCTCTTTGATATATGTCAGGGAGGAAAGTTGCATACATATAAGTGTCGAGGAGATGTAGTAAAATAATAGGCGAACTTTTCAATGCAACTGTACCTCCGGCGTCTCGAGTTATGTAGTAATTATATTGAGACAAAATTATGGTGCTCACTGTTCACTCGGAAAGTCTTTGACGGCAGCGTGTAATGTGAGCAAGAGAAATGATATGAGGACAGGAATATCAATGTGGAGATTAGGCAGGTATATATATGTATTTTTGAAGCAGTTTCATGCGTCCACATAGCCATACACGCATTCAGGTATACATGGATAAGTTTAAGGCAAGCACACTATGCAGATAGGTAAAGCACTAAACCAGGTGAATATGAATGAATGCAGAGATCTTGATGACTAAGCTTATTGAAATACAAAGATAAATGGACAAGGCCCTTCGTCCAAGGTGAGCAGGAGTGGTAGAGCCTTCTCTCATTCATGTATTTGTTTTGTATTTTCCCTGAAGAATGATGTGTTTAGCATGTGGCCTCCATAGTAATTTGTAACATATCTAATTGCGTCTTTGGCTGATAATTCTGGCAATGTCAAATCAACTTATACCATCACTCTAGAACACCGAACCCTTTTTATGGAGGCTTAAATATTAATGTTGATCTGAAAAAGGTTAGAACAAATGCTGATGACGTTGATAATAATTTTTAGGTGTACTCTTTGAAGGGAGCATTAGCAGTGCCTACAGTATGACGAACAGTTACATAAGAAAAATAATGTAGTGAATTTTATACGAGTAAAGCCGTATGACTTAGTGGCTGTTATGAAGGAGTTACTGTTTTTTGGCATAGTCTGGGATGTTGAGACAGATCACTCACCACCAGTTTGTCAGACCCTTCTAGAGGCTACGTGATACTAAACCAAGTCACATTTTTTTTCAGTAGCTTTTGCAACACACACACACACACACACACACACACACACACACATTTTCCTTTTACTTGGGCATCTGTTCTGGTGACTTAATGATCTGTTCTTTCTAAGACACAGGTGAAAGTGTTTAAATTTTGGCGACCTATTATATATATGTGTGTATGTATGTATCTCTCTGTTCATCCATCCCATCTCTCTCTCTCTCCCTCAACTTCTGTATATGTCTGAAATTATCTACCTGTCTCTGTCTGTCTGTCTGTCTATCTCGTTTGTGTAAATGTTAATCAATGGGGCATGTGCAGAATGATGTGAGGTGCAGTTGAACAACAGTGTACAAGTGTGGTGTGTAGTGTTACATGGTCTATGTTGGCTATTGTAGTTTCCAGCCTTATAAACCCAGTCTTATTTTTCATGCTGTATTTCCAAATGGCAATCTTGTTCGTGGTGGGGACTTTGGGCCAAGGTTGTTTAATGCATTGTTGGTGATGATTTGTTTTAGTGTGATGTTAATGTGGGTATTGTAACATACGGGGATTGTAATTAGCTGAGTGTGGGTTTATGTTTATTCATGTAGTATTGAGGACTGTGTGCTGTGGAAACAAACACTGTCGCCCAAATATATTGACTTCTAGACCCTTAGTATTCGAAGGTGTGAATTATGAGTTGATGGGAGGAAAAACTGTGTTCTTTATCATCAGCTAAAAATGTTCAGTAATTTTAGCATTGTTCTTGACCTTTACAATGCCTACTTAATTCTGCAAGCAATATAACTTAGATCTGACTCATCACCCAGTTCGAAGGACTCGTTCTCATTTGCTTATGCGATGATGCTTAAGCCACAGTTGCTGAAAAACTTGCTTAATTTTGTCTTGCATCGAGATAGCTCGATGACAGAACAAGAGAGTTTTTCTACTGGGACCGTGAAATAATTATCTCAGCCGGCTGAACTATACAGAATAATCGTATACTGCCCACCCTTGCATTGTTCGGTGTAAAGTCATACATTCGTACAAAAGTTCTTGGTAGAGCTTGTCTGTTTCCGGAAACAGATAATAGGGTAAGTTTAATATTGAATCAAAGGCCGCTTTCCACAAATCTTGCATTATACTCGTATTCCTTAACTCCTGCAGCAGTTTTTTTTTTTCCATTCTTGCTACACTTAGGCGATTTCATTCAGACTAAGAGAGGCCTGTTGTAGTGAGGAGGTTAGGAAGAGTCTACGAGACCCTTTCAATACGATGATTCTTGTTTGTGTTTTGCTACGAACAGGTGATTATCTTCAGGTTAATAGTTACCTCTTGTGCTGAAGGAATTAACAGTACAGTATAGGTCAAAGATCCCGTCGGTCCACGCTTAATAATTTTCATTAAGTCATATAATTAGTCTGACTTGCTCAATACTTGATGGCCGTGTCTGGCACAGATCTGTATTTTCCAAGCATCTCTCCTACGGGGTATATCCTTCCTTCTGTTCATTGTGTAGTTATCTTATCAATAAATAACTGTTGTTGTAGACGACCATTCCTTTTCTGAAATTCTGATCTGGCTCTCCTCAGGGTTCTGTCCTTTCGCCAGCTGATTTCCCTCTATTCATCATTAATTTAGTCAGTCACACGCTGGCGATTCCACGCTTGACTGTGTTTCACCCGCTTATCCATCACGTCAGTCACTACAGCACTCAGCACTGGAGTTGTGGCGCACCTGACACATGACGTGTAATATTTGAAACTGGGGAAATAATGATGATGTTAATTCCATATTAACCTTTTATTATTTTCCTTCTTGAACAGTCTTCCGGATAACTACCTCCCATGGTTTTTCCATCCAGTCCTCAGCCATTTCTTAGTATTGTTGGTGTCGCTGTATTGCTTCATCGCTAATGGACAGATCACATTGCTTCTCTAACGTGATTTGGTTCTCAGAGGTTGGCTGTGTTGAACTGACTACGTGCTGTCTTTAATGGTACTCAACTGCCGACTCTGCGCTGGGGTCATATTCGTCCCTGTGCTTTCATTGGAGGAAACACCGCATTCAGCTCTTCTATGCAGATTAGAACCTAAGATTTCTTTCACGTAGCTTGCCTTGACCGTTGAGATGGACACGCAGAATCTAGCTGTTATACACTGCCATCCCTTTTCTGTCCGCCTGGCTAATACAAGAGTGTTTTAGTATTTATAGTGTATGACGTACATAGTTGGTCTACTCTCGAACGCTTTAATTCTGTTTGTAATTATATCCCTTCCCCTCACGCACAGTGTGTCCGTGTATTTAGAGATGAACTGACTTTATATAGAGATGACCTGACTATAATTTAGTCCTGGCAGTAACCACCGTAATAAAGTTATTATTATTATTATTATTATTATTATTGTTATTATTATTATTATTGTTGTTGTTTTTATTATTATTATTATTATTATTAATGTTATTATTATTATTGTTGTTCTTGNTCCCTTTTCTGTCCGCCTGGCTAATACAAGAGTGTTTCAGTATTTATAGTGTATGACGTACATAGTTCATCTACTCTCGAACGCTTTAATTCTGTTTGTAATTATATCCCTTCCGCTCATGCACAGTGTCCGTGTATTTAGAGATGAACTGACTTTATATAGAGATGACCTGACTATAATTTAGTCCTGGCAGTAATCACTGTAATAAAGTTATTATTATTATCATTATTATTATTGTTGTTGTTGTTACCGATATTATTATTGTTATTATTATTATTATTATTATTAGTAGTAGTAGTAGTAGTAGTAGTATCATTGTTATTTTTACCATTTTTATTATTATTGTTATTATTATTATTATTATTATTATTAACAGTTAGGCTATTAGTGTCTTTTTTCTACTTCCTCTTCTCTTTCATAAAAAGCAAATTAATCTGGCGTAATGCTAATTATACCAGTTCCAGTCCATTTCAGACTTCTTTATTCCATCCAGACCTGTTATTAACCAGCTACTGTCCTTCACACGTCGCACACATTTTAGTTCCTCCATTTTACCTAAAATCCTTCGTGCGTCAGCTTGCACACAATTAGGCCTTGTCTACCTCTCTTATCGTCCACCGCTCCCACACTGTCCACATCAACATTCTTTCACCCACGTCCCAGCCGCTGCCCCACTTTGCACTCCTCACCCTTGTCCCTGTTCGCCTAGCAGCAGTAGTTGGTACCTGGATGTAATAACAACTGTTGCCGGTCTTTACCACACACTGTCTTTCTGCTGCAGTAACCGTTGTGGAGTTGATAGCCATTGGCCGAGTGGTTAGTACTGTTAGCACCGAAGTTGCTGGTCCAGTAGCTTTAGGATTCGAATCCTGGTGCGGGCAGCTGGCGTCACTCGACTTTGGTGTCCATCCACGCTTTGTGGGTTGATAAGTAAAATGAATACGTAAGGTAGCACTAAGAGGGTATAACTGTGGTTACCTGGATGTTGCAGTGGCCGTGTATGCCAGGGTATTGGTTGAATAAGCCGCAACAGGCACAAAGGCCTAAGTTATGGAGATGGATACCGGGGCCAGATGCCTCATGGCGTCTTTATCTCCAGACGATTATATTCAGCTTTACGATAAACATTTTGCACAGGTGAGGTTAGAGTCAGACATCATTAACACTTTCACAGCTACACGTCCTCCTTAAGTTGAATAAAAGCACCTGGTTGCAGCAAGAACATATTAAGTAAGCCATCGGATTGAAAGACTTAATCTAATCCTTTTTCTCCCGCTCACGCTCTTCTTGTGGCCGTCAACGCCTTATTTACACTTTGTCTCACCTCTCAGGCTAACTTCATACCTTCCTCTTTCCTTGTCTCCTGGTCCGTCTTTATTCACTTACCTCTTTAACAATACCCCTCTCTCCTCCATTTCCTCGTTTTCCGAATACGCCCATCTCCATCCTTCTCTCTGCTGTCTCTCCCCTCTGCTCCATTTCTCCTCTTATCTCCTACCGCTCTTACTTTCCCTCTCTTTTCCCTCGCTTTCCCCCCCTCTTCTCCACTCTTTTTTCTTATCTTTAATTTGTCTTCAGTCCCTCTCTTTACTGTCTCTCCCTTCTCACCCCACCTTCTCTCATACCCCTTCCTCTTATCCACTGCCTCACTGTCATACTCAACCCAGTCACATTCACATGCTCCTCACACCAACTTTTCTTCCACTCCCTCACACACTAACCTCTCCCCACTCCCTCACACACTAACCTCTCCCCACTCCCTCACACACTAACCTCTCCCCACTCCCTTACACACTAACCTCTCCCCACTCCCTCACACACTAACCTTTTCCCACTCCCTCACACACTAACCTTTCCCCACTCCCTCACACACTAACCTTTCCCCACTCCCTCACACACTAAACTCTCCCCACTCCCTCACACACTAACCTTTCCCCACTCCCTCACACACTAACCTCTCCCCACTCCCTCACACACTAACCTCTCCCCACTCCCTCACACACTAACCTCTCCCCACTCCCCCCACACACTGAACTGTACCCACTACACTCCATTCTAACCCCATTCTAACCTCCCTACTCCTCTCTTCAAAGTCTAAAAATTTCGCCAAGAACATAATGATATATCATTGTATAGCAGGTTCCAGTAGACCGGTTAGACCACATTCAAGGCAGTCTCTGTAAAATAATTGGAGAGTTTTTTTTATTTTCGTCCGAGTGTTTTGAGAATTTGTAGTGTTTTTGCCCTGCCTTGAGGTAGACAGACGCGGTGCCACGAGGGATTTTTTTTTAATTTTTTTTAAAGTTGAATAGAGTCGTTAGGTAGTAGTCAGGGAAAAATAGAACATCATTGCTCTGAAGGTGAAAATATAGTTTCTACCTTCTGCTATGCGACTGGTCTGTAGATAGATAATAAACTCGTCGTACGATGGCAAGGGTATATAAAAATAAAGGTGTCATTGTACTGAAGGAGTTATAACTACACGCCAGGCTATAAATATCCAGCTGACCATGTTCCTGTGAGAGTAAATTGGTATTCTAACTTTCTTGTTTTATTTCGTAGCATATAAGAGAAAGTGAAACCAATAGTAATATCACAAAACATGTAATAGCACATTCTTTTAGTTGCAGTTTTAACTCCTTCACTCTGATAGGTCTCTTCTGAATCTGTCGTTAGCCAATATACTTGTATAGTGCAAAGATAGTCACTTGCTAAAATGGTTAATAGTCCTACTGGTACGTATGTTTCTCTCTCATCCTTCCCCCAAACAAAGTCCCTACCTTTTGTCAGTATTGAATGGTGATCTTTACTTTCTCGTATTGGATTCTGTAGGAGAAAGGGAGGAGAGGCTATAGAGCGTTGTGTTTTCTGATCTTTTTTTTTTTTTTTATTAAACTCACTGAATAGTTATACAGAGTCTTAGCCTACCCTGCATTAAATATCCTCAGAGATGCCAGTTGGTCTATAGCTGTTTGTTTTCTTTGCATCTAGCATCTAAATGCATTCTTCCACCCCCCTCACCTCCCATACTCCCTGACCTTTCTCAATTCCCTAAATGCAAACCTCATCTACATTCCTTCTTCCCTTTCAGTGCCCCAGTGTTGCAGCCCCTCCCACTCCCACTCACCTCAACACCACGCCCTCCATACCAGCTCACCGACCTTGACAGACCCGGTATTTTCTTGCTGTGTTTGGTTTGTTGCTGCTTTACACCTCTACAGTAGTGGTTTGTTTGTTTATATTCAGACGATATGGCAGTAAAAGAATGAACTTATGTTGTACGTGTTTACTTGCACATGTACGTCAGGTCCTACGTAACATTGAGCATGCTTTTATCTGCATACGTTTGTAAACCTGTAAGACTTGTATCTATTACCCCTAAAGAGAGAAGCAGGTTGAACAGGGCCCAGCTCAGTCAGCCTCGAGTGTCGTAGTAATCATGCAGTCCTATAATGTCGTAGGAGTTCATTCACCTCTCCTCAGCCCTGACTCGCCTTTTGCCATTTATAAACCTTGTGATTACTTTCTATAGGCCAGGTTTTTCTCATCGGGTTTTGTGAGGTTTTATATTTGCCAGTAGTGTGCATTATTGTTTATCCTTACTGATTCTTTTCCTCGTCCCACACCTTTCTCATTTTCGTCATTTCCTGTTCTTCCGTTTTCCTCAATTTTTTCTGTTATTCTCACGGTCCCGATGTTAGCGAACACCCCTTCCGTCTGTATCCTTCCAGCTCCACACACACACACACACACACACACACACACACACACACACACACACACACACACACACACACCCTCATCATTCATATCCATCCTTCGTCACACAAATTCCATTCATTCATACCTTTTCGTCTCTGTGCTCCATTTTGCATCCACATTTGTTCCTTCTCCAGACATCCTTTCCATACACATCCCCCCTCATCCACACTTCACTTTCTCCATTATCCTTTCTCCTCCTCCTCACACCCCTTTCATCTATACCCTTCCTCCACCACGCTCCCACTTCATCTACATCCTTCTTCCTCCACACTTCCTGAGTTGCGTTTTCCCCCTTCCGCTCCACCCACTGTCCTTCCTGTACCGCCCTTCACTTCTTCCCGCCCCAGACGACCCCCACCATACACTAATTCATCATCTGCCACTTACCACCCACCCATTTCCCCCTCCCCACTTGTTCCCCTTTTTCTTTTCCTCCCCTTTACCTCCCTCCCTTGCCTCTCCCTCCCTTCCCCATTGTATCATTGTTTTTACCTACCTTCCCGTTCACTCTCTCCTCTTTTCTTCCCATCTGTCGTTTGCTCCCTTTCTTTTCCCCCCCTCCCTCCTTTTACTCCTTCTCATTTGCCTTCCTATTCTTTTTCTTTCTCTCCTTCACTCTCTCTCATTTACCTCTCTCCCATTTGGCGCCCTCAGCTTTTCCTTCCCCTCCTTCTCTACCTTTCCCTCCATTATCCTTGCTTCCCATGTTTTATGTCCTTTTCTTCCAGCCTTCAGTTATTTCTTTACTTCATTAATACTTAACCCTCCTTTATCCTCCTTTATCATCGTGTACATTTTCTTCCCTTCCCTCCTGTGCATACTGACTCCTTTACATGTAGTACAATTTTCTCCATTTATTACTTTTCAGTGCTGTTACTTGCTCCCTTTTGCCTGTGTGTCTTTCTTTCCTCCCCATGGCCTCCCAGAGTAACTTTCTTATCATAAATTTCCTTTTTCTGTCTCTTCCATGTCCCTTTTATGTTTCTTCTTACTCCATCCCATCATTCTTTCACTTCAACGTTATTCTATCATTTCATATCTCTTTCTTCTTTTCATCTCTGGGTGCATTTCTTACATCAGTTAGCTTACCATCCTCTCCATTATTTATTCTTACCTGCCCCTTCTGTCCTTACTTCCAAACATGTTTCTCATCGTTCTTCTCTCCATATCCTGTTCTGTCCCTTTTGACATTCCAGCTTCTCCCCTCCATATCTACTCTTCCTTGTTTCCTGCCATTGCCTTCCTCATCTTTGATTCTTGTCCATCCATCTTTCTTTCCTCTGCTCCTCCCCTCATCGCACTTTCCATCGTCCCTTTCTGTCCCCATCTTACAGCCTTACTCCTCCGTCTCTCTCCCTCGTGCTTTTCTCTCCTTCCCTCCCCACCCTTCTTCCTGCTCCCCCTTCCTTCCTCTCCACGCTTCTTCCTGCTCCCCCCTCCTTCCCTTCCTCTCTCTTCCCCCTCCCCTCCCTACCTGTTCCCCAGCACACTACTTCCTCATCCCGACCCTTCCAGTTTTTCTCTCCATTATCTTAAGAATTCAGCCCGGCTTTCTGTGTCCTCCTTCACCCCACCTATTTGAATTCAGTCCTCACCATTCTAGTCTGTTTCTTGCTCGTCGTCACAGCACAAAAGATTGATCTGATAATGCCACAGTGTTGCCTTGCTATCTGGAAAGTTTAAGAGGAAGTACTTCAGGTGGTCTCTGTTAAAGGGCTTTCCTCGTGCGTCTTGGCCTTAGATATCACTTTCAAGGTCTCTATAGGACAGTTGTAGTGCTCCCTGGTGGGTGGGTAGGTGGGTTTTTCATCGATTCCTTCGGCCTTCTGGTAAATGTGGCTTCATAATCTGGCTGGCCCATCTCAAGGTCAAGTGCAGCCTCGTGGTCGCTCTTCATTGCTCCCAATCACCAGGCCTAATGAGACGTACCTGTCAATGGCTTGGGGTAGTTTGTGTGACAGCCATAACCTTGCAGCCAGCCTTGGTGCTGAAAAGTCTTTTTATGTTGTACGAATATGGTGGACTCGCTGAGGGTGGTAGCCTACTTTCCCTTGCATTAAAATACACCCACTCCATCCGTCATATTATTTCTCTCGAACGTGTTATTCGCGATCGGGAAAAATCCATGAACATGATTAGGTGCACCTTCATTTCCTTCCTGTGAAGGAGGATTGTAAGCGTATACCAGATTAGTAAATATTGGTGACTACTAAAGACCACACTAACGCTGGTAATTGTATTTGTGTATCTTACATTTATCGGTTGTAACATTGTAAAATAATATTTTTAGAACTTTTATTTCTGACTAAGCAAAATATCAAAACAGACTGAATTGTGAATTAAGCTTATATTATTATTATGACAATTACTTTAACTGTAATACTATTGCTGCTGAGCAACTCTGTGATAATTACGTTGAATAATCACACGTAATGTTTTACTGATATTTAATGAGGGTGTTTACATCATACAACTAAAAAAAGTTTGGTATTAACACACTTGCGTAGTAAGGTGTGAGTAAATAACAAGAAATACGATACACCGACCTCGATACCTCCAGACTCAAGAGATCTGTTAAGCTTCATTAATTATGATATTGACCCAGATGGCTCATGTCGCAAGATGCAGTTGTTGCTTTCTGGCAAAAACATCACTTGTATATGTTAAAGTCTACAGGCCTACCGTGACCCACGTTCTAACCTATCATTCGACCTCCAGGAGCGAGCAGAGAAAGTGTTGCACGAGGAAAGTGACTCTGATTTGGTAAGCAACCTAAAACGACAGAGAGAGAGAAACTTTATATAACCAGATATCTTGGCAGGAGTCGCTAAGGAGTCGCATAATCCCTGCTCGATGACATGGTTCGTGTGTTATTCGTGCGACCACAAGACAGATTTATTCAGTTCAGCGGAGACCCCCTCGAAGTGATGGAGTTAAAAAGTCGGCCATAAGATGTGTGTATGTAATCAAATGCATCTGTAAGTAATGTGTGTGTGTGTGTGTGTGTGTGTGTGTGTGTGTGTGTGTGTGTGTGACAGTGACACCTGTACTGGTGTGCTGAACCCCACGTACTCCTCCTCAAAAAAGTATGTTGCTCCTCCCCTACTCAGCATTCTGAAATCTGGGATGAATCGTTTTGGCATATGGGCCTCTCAGTAATGTACACGTAAACAATTCCCACTGTAGTCTGTAGTGCCTGAAATGACGCTATGTAGCATGGTAAACGGTCTCCTATAGTGTGAGGTACCAGTTGATTAGATGGTTTTAGTCTTTGGAATTTGCTCATTTTGATATCCATCGGACCTAAGGGGAGCGATACTTTTTTATTGAGTGTACTTGCTTGGCTGGATTATTCAGCAAGCAGATCAAGCCACCTCCAAAACGGGAGAGTAGTACTTTTTGTGGTTTTTAAGTAGATATCTCCAGTAGTTTTTTTTTCTTTATTAATAGGGCATTTTTGGATTGTCAGAGCAATCTTTAACACTGCGTTTCGTAAAAGTTCATTAGCTCTAGACACTAAAT
>JAGKTI010034456.1:0-11455 GCA_018397915.1 Birgus latro | reverse complement strand
AGCTCCAAATAATTGTTCTGGTTCACTTTTTCATTTGCAGGTAGAATTACCAACTCACCAACACCATAATATGTAAAGCAGCCCCAAGCCATGAGTGAGGCTGGGTATTTAACAAACTTGGAAGTGTACTTAGGATCCAGGGGGTCACTGCCTGGTTTGCGGTACACTCGTGATGAAGGGGTACCAGTGACAGTAAATGTTGACTCATCACTCCAAAGCACAGTTTTCCATTGCTCCTCACTCCAGGCAAGATATTTCTTACAAAAATTTACTCTCTTTTTCTTCTGAAGTGCAGTTAGCAGTGGTTTTTTACGAGCACAAAAACTCGTGTAGCCCAGATCGTCATGCAGCAGCTGCTGCACGCTTCTGACAGACACATCTGCCAGCAACTGTGGGTTCTTTTCTTTTAAATCCCGTGCTGTTAGCCTTGGATCCTTGCTAACTTGCCTTGAGATCAGCTGACGGGTCCTGAAGGTTGTCTTACGAGGTCTCCCAGGCTTGGGAAGTGGAGTGGGAGGAATGGCCTCCCCACTGTCCATGAACCGCTTCACCAGTCTATGCACTGTCCTCAGTCTAACACCATCTGATTTGCAATAAATGGGAGTTTGTGGCCAGCTTTGTATAAAGTAATCACTTCCACACGTTTGTCCTTGCTTGTGGTTTCTTTAGGCATGATAAGAATGTGGTAGGTAACCAAATAACTGTGTAATTTGAGTCAAAACATGCCCTCGTGGTGCATCACACACAGAGACAATCCTCCTCCTGTGGCTGCCCAAACACTACTGAGCCTGCTCCTGTGGTGCCAAACCTATCAAGCAGCGTTGCCAGCTCCCGTTGAAAAAGCGTCAGCTCATTTCGCATCACAGGGGAGGGTAGTATTGACCCTACTTCACTTAACGCGAAAAAAGAATGACGTCGGTAAAAAAAGTCAATACTTTCCGCGCCTACTGTATATATACAGTAGGCGCGGAAAGTATTGATGCTTTGGCGCATACATGCACACAAGTGCCCACATTTGTAGTCCAACTTTCACTTTTACCCACACAACTCTTGACCCAAATGATCCATACTCTCTTATATTCTCCTTCCATCTATTACTCACAACAATACACACTCCTTCTTTTGTCCTCTCATTTTCACCTACTCCCGTGCATATACCCCATCCACACTCCCATTCTCTCACGCTTTCACCTCTCCATTTAGTTTCAATTAATCCACATACATCCACTTTCGCACCCTCAAGTACCTGTGCAATCTCTCTTTCTTTCATCTCATCATTCATACCCCTTACATCCCACATCGCGATCCTTACCAAGTCCTTTGTACGGTCTAAGGTCGTTATCTTTTGGTCAGTCTTTGTCCGAGACTTCTTGTTCATATTTTTAGTCAGTTGTTTTACAGGGTGGGGCACTAACCCACCACTAACCCTTTTAGTCACCGCATATGACAAGCAGGGCTACTGGGGGAGTATTCTTGAAACCCCCTACTGGGGGGGGGGGGGGAATTTGAGCATGGTTATTTGATGTTCTGGGGGATATGACACTACGGTGGCCAGACAATGTCATTTTAGCTCCTCGCCCTCCAGTGGAACCACTGGCTGGACAGTCATTTGTCCTTCTTTTGGGGTGTTGCTTCAAAAATATCAAGTTTTCACGGGCCTGTGGTCTGCCTCCTCCTTTACTTTACTAACTATGGCTAAGAAATCAAAAACAGTACATTACAATCCTGAGGAAACTAAATCACTCATGGGGGTTGAGAGTGGCATTTTGGAATGGAAGTGGTGGAGACCTTGAGCAGGAGGTGGGTGGATGTCTGCTGCTTAAAAGAAGTTAGGTTTATATGGTAATCAGCAAGGATGATTGTTGGGAATGACTCTAAGTTATTTTGGAAGGGAAGTGTGGATGGATATGGTGGTGTGGGCATGCCTGTTGAGAAATGGGTGGCTTATGTAATGAATGTAGTAGCAGCCGTGGCTCAGTGGGTTAGAGTGCTTTGCTCTGACCGAAGGGTCGGAGGATCGAATCCACCCAAGGGTCATTGGTAGACATCAGGAAGGGCATCCGGTCATAAAATGCTACATGCTCCAAACCAAAAGTCCTCTACCCAGGGGCAATGCCTTAGCCCTTCAGGGAGACCAGGTGTAAAACCAAAATTTTTATGTAATGAATGTAGTGAGAGTAAATGAATGTAAATGGATGAATTATAGCAATGAAAATGTTGTCTGCAAAACTTCTTGTTACAGTAATATATGCTCCACAGGTTGACTTGGATGATGAAGAAAAGTAAAGTTTCTGGAATAACTTGACATGTGCAGTTGGTGGTATAGGTGGAAATTTAAATGGCCATGCGAGTGCAGCAGCTCAAGGTTATGAAGGGGTGCACGAGGGATGTGCGCATGGTATGAAGACTGCAGAAGGGGAAAGGATACTGAAGTTGGGGTGGACAATGAATATGACTGCATGCAATATGCTTCTTAGGAAAAGGGAGAGTAGGTCAATTATATATTGAGTCTGGGAGCAATGGCATCTAGACTGACAATTTCCCAGTCAGAAAGGCTGACAGGAGATTAATGAATGATGTTAATATTAGGATGTGAAGAGTGTGTGCAGCAACACAAATAACTGATGTATGACATGGTAGTGGTAGATGGGGGCATTTACCATCCACTCACTCGATGTAGTGCTGCTCTCGGGTGTTTGCCTTTTCATCTCCTCCAACCTTCTTTCCTTCCATCCTCTTCTGTCCTTCTTTCCTTCATGCTTTCCCCATCCTTCTGCCTACGGGTGACTTTACACTCCCTCCTCTGTCTTTCTTTCCCTCTTTCTTCTGCCTGTGGGTGACTCTATACTGAGTGACAAGCCAAATGGTTTCCTGTGCACCAGGAAACCATTTACTATGATGGGTGGTAACCATATAACCAAATTTTGGCACTGGTTTAGTGAGTAATTAAGGCACTCCAATTGGACTGAGCCGGTGAAGGTTTATATCCAAGGATTGGTTGCGGTTTATTGCTCACGTAATGCCACTTAGGGATGAGTAAGGCTGGTCACTCTCATCTTAAATGTCAGGACCAACTTGCCTAGCCCCTGGCTTCTATGCTCCTCATGGGGCAACATAGGATTGGATGAAGGATGGATGACATGGTATTACAAGAGCAAGTAGCTAATGATAAAAAGGACCCATGCACCCAGGGGGAAGGTATGAAAGTTGAAAAATCACACAGAAAGGGATGCTTCTACAGTAAGATGGGTAGAGTGGTGGCCAAACAGGAACCTGTAGACAGAAGTGTTAAATGGCAATACAGGTACAGATTCAGTATGTGGCTAGACAGGGCACCCACTAAGATATCCAGTGGCATGGTGGTGGGATGAGGGTGTAGAAGTTGCAGGTAAGGAGAAAAGAAAACTTTTTCGAGAAGGAACAGGGGTGGTAACAGGAAGGAATACTTGGCTGCCAAATAAAAGGCCAGAAAGGAGGTACATAGGGCAAAGTCTTGAAAGTCTGGAAAAGAGGAAATAATAGAGGCATAAAACTTTTGTCCTAATGCTTCCTATCACATCCACACCACAATGCACCTTCACATCCTCATTTATCAGTCTGTCTCTCCATGTGACTCCACATGCTCCTCTCAAATAACTCACTTCCACTGCTCTCACTCTTGTCTTCTGTCCCTTCAACAAGGTCCAAGCTTCACTTCCATATGTTAGAGTTGGTATCACAATATTGTGATGCAGTAACTTTTTCACTTCCATGCTCACTTCTCTGTTTCGTATCACTGCTTTCAGCGAACCAGCAACCTCTCTTCCTTGTTGTGGAGAGGATGGAGAGTGAAAGACTGAGAAGAAGAGTGTGAGTGAGGTGAAGGGGGGGAGAGGAAGGCTAAGGATGAGATGGAGGGATGGAGTGGAGAGGTATATGAGAGAGGGGGATGTGAGCTGGGAGCAGGGCAGCAAAATGGTGGGGGACAGGACGATATGGAGGCGATTTGTTTGTGGCCACCCCTTGTGGGATTAGGCCATCTGGCAATAGAAAGATAGATAAAAGTTTTGGACCAGGTAATGGAGCTACTGGAGAGAGTCCTCGAAGGTATGATTTGGGAAAAAGAGAATACTGATGAGATGTAGCTTGGGTTTATGCAAGGCAAAAGGACCGCTGGTGCAATATTCACTGTCAGAAAAATACACAAGAAAGAAAAGGGAACTGTACTTTGAATCTCCTGTTTATGAGGTCAGCTTTTGACAGAGTTCCTAAGGAGATGGTGAGGTGGGCAATGAAAACTTGGAACTGAGGAGTGGCTGGTTAGAGTGGCTATGGCAATGTATGAGGGTGTCCCACCCAAGTGAGAGTGAACAGATGTTTGTGGAATGAGTTTTCTGTGAATGCTGGCATGCATCAGGGGTCAGTCTTAAGCCCCTTATTGTTTATCAAGGTGCTTTAAGCTCTCTCATGTGACGTCAGAACTGGACTCACATGGGAGACGTTATATGCTGACGTCTTGAAGTTGACTGTGGATAATGAGAGAAAGGTGAAGAAAAGATTTACGAAGTGGAAATATAGAATGGGGTACTGTACATGGGTCTGAGAGTGAACATGGATTAAACAATATTGATATCTATGGTTGGCAGTGGGACTATGAAAAGCAGAGGGAGTTTGGTCATGTGCAGTTTGCCACAAGGGTGTGAGAAGCAATTTCATCTTGTGCAGTGTTTGTTATAAGTGGGTGCATAACAGCTATTGTAGTATCAGAGATAGGCTGAGAAATAATGCCGATTTCATGTGTGGTGTGTGTCAGGGACAGCAAGCAGACAGAGAGGCATGAAAAGCATGATCTTGCTGAAGTCTCTTGACGATGTGGAAGAGCTTTCTTCATTTGGGGAAGTGGGAATAGAGCTAATTCTGTGGCTAGGATAAGGTGTGGCTGGAGGAAGTTCAGAAAGCTATTGCCTCTCCTGACACTGAGGGCTCTCCCTGTGTTAAGTGGTCCTAGTATGCAGCACATACAGGGAGTGTGGTGCTGTATGGTAGTGAGACCTGGGCAATAAAGGAGGAGGATATCTGTAGGCTCAAATGTACAGAAATGATAATGATGAGATGGATGTGTAGTGTGCCCTTGAATGAGAGGCCTAAGCGGGGTTGGGATTGCAACTGGAGAGTTGAGAAGAAGGATGGGACTTGAATGTTTGAGTTGTGATGCGGAATGGTAGACTGAGATGGTTTGGGAATGGTGAGAAGATGGAAGACAATATGGAAAAGAAGGTGAGGGATGTGAAAGTCAAGAGTATGGTTGTGAGCAGCAGCCCAAAGAAGACCTGGGACAAGATCACAGAGTGCGGCATCAGGGACTGGGGACTGAATAGGGAAGATGCCAGTGATTGAGCAGTGTGGAGAGCCACCATTAGCTGACCAAGGACAAAGCATGCAAGCATGCTGGAATGTTAATAAATGAAACAAAACGAACCTAGATATAATGGTCTTGTGGTTCCTGTGCTGTGCTGGCTCAAGTACATCACAAATACAGTGAAATCCCTTTAAGGCAGAGGGCTGATAAGGTGGACATGTAAAATTAAATGAAACAGACATTCCAAAAGTGAGCACACTTCACCTTAAGCAAGGCACCAAGCATGGGCCCAAAATCATATGACAGTTCATTTGCCCTTTCTTTAGTTGCTACCTCAGTGAATAAAAAGCTTTGTAAACTCCTCACTACTGAAAAATGAACTGTGCAGGTACACTGCAAAAATCTGGTACCATATGATAAATATGTTGTATGACAGACAACATTTCTCCCAACTAATTTAATCCATTCTAATAAAAAAATGACACCATGCTTCCTTTTAAGGAATTCCCAATATGGGGCTGGCCATGGGTGTGGCTGATTTTTCTATGGACTGGAAGCAAAGCGAAATAATTACTGCAGCAGCTGGTGGGGGAAANTAATTACCTCCTCTGATCCAGGTGTCATCAATCCATGCAAGGAATGCCTTGCGTGTTTCTGGCTGTGGGATTTGTTGTAATACCGCCAGGAAAGCCTCCTGTGCCCCTTTCAGGTCCATACTCCACCTGTAACATGAACCTTACAATAAAATTGGGATCAATTTTTTATGGGCTACAATCTATTAGGGTTACCCCTCTTATAATACCTGTTACAACAATGAATTTTTCCTTCATGCAATTTTAAGCTGATTATCAAAATAAAAGGTTTAACACTGTGCAAATATCTGTTTTTGAAATCAGTCATTACAGAATAAAGCCTTATCAATTTCAACACACACACCAAAAGTAACAAGTCCTGGCCTAATGCTGTGGCCAGGAGGCAACATTCGTCAATTTTAATCTTCGTATTATGAGTTTTTTTCATACAATTATGGGATCTTAAATGAAATGCACCTGTGAATGGGAGCTCTCCAAAGTTATATTTTCCCTGATGTTAAGTAACCAAGCAATTAAAAATTAACAGCTATAATGAATATATATAGATATACTGTATTTTGTGTGGTATTATGTACACAAGCAATGAATAAATATATATACCGTACCCCCATTATGAAAAAAACTTTTGAGAAATTCCCTATTAAGTACTGGAAGCATTGGAACTGTCAACAATCACATAGCTAGTCACAGGATGAAGTACCTTCTACTTCAAATTATGGTATGATGTAATTGCATTTACTCAATTAGGTAATTTTCCAGGAGACATGCACCTTTAACTCTAAAGTATGTCAATATTTATGAAGTGGACCTATGCCTCCGCGAATATTACTCTCAGTTACCTGCTTTGGGCTACATCGTCTTATACATTACAATATCTGTACTGAAAAATCCAATGGAAAATCCAATTGGATAAAAAATTCAAAATTTCCTAAACATACTATACGCAGCTATCTACCGGTAAACTAAGCCCAGCCTTGAGACCCTGCGGATATTATAGAATCTTTATTCTACTCTTCTTCCTGTCAATTATACATAGTCTAGTATATCTGGTATATAGCCATGAGTTACTGTACTTAGAAAATCGAATTCATCTTGTTCGCTGATACAATTCGAAGGGGCGGCACCACATGTAGAACATCCCGCTACACCGGTCAGCTGATAGATTGTAAACAAAAGATCAAATGAAGGGTGAGAAGCGTGATGGAGATGTTTTTACTCCGAATGGCTCGCTCATTTTTTTTCTTCTCCTTTCTTATAGTGAATGGCTAGCGAGCAGAGATAGGGGAGAAGATGAGAGAGAGAGAAGTATATGTGAGCTGGAGAAGAGAGATGAAGAGATTGGTGAAGGGGAGTAAGAAGAAAGTGGATAATGAGTTAGGGAGGAAAATGAGTGTGAAATGGAAGGAGTAAGAAATTGTTTTGGAAGGAGGTAAAGAAAGTAAGACAGTGTGAAAGGGGATATAGTAGGGGAGTGAAGGATGGGAAAAATAGATTGCTGGTGGAGGAGAGAGAAATTGAGGAGATGGAAGGAGCACTTTGAGGATTTGCTGAATGTAGAGAGTGAGAGCAATGCGAGTATAAGTGGTTGGGGAATGGCTGGGAGAAGAAGAGGTGAGAGGAGGGAGGAAGAGATCAGTAGCTCGGAAGTAATGGAAGCAATGAAGAAAATCAAGATGAGAAAGGCCCCAGGAATTGACGGAGTGTGTGGTGAAACGCTGAAGTATGGGGGTGAGATTGTTGTGGAGTGGATTTGGAAGTTGTGTAGATTGGCTTGGGAAGAGGGAAGGGTTCCGGAGGACTGGAAATCAGGTATAATTGTTCCTTTATACAAAGGAAAAAGGGAGAGAGAAGTATGTGGTAACCATAGGGGTATTTGCCTTCTTGGTGTGACTGGAAAAATATATAGTAGAATACATATTGATAGGGTTAGGCATATAACAGAGGAGTTAGTTGGAAGAGCAAGGGGGATTTAGGAAGGGAAAAGGGTGTGTAATCAGATATTCGTTCTAAGATGTTTAGTGGAAAAGTATCTAGAGAAGGGAAAGGAAGTGTATGCTGCCTTCATGGACTTTGAGAAAGCTTATGACAGAATAGATAGGAAAGGTATGTGGAAGGTGCTATGAAGAGTATGTACGGAGCTAGGGCTACTGTGCGAGTGGATGGTGAGCTGAGTTCTTTGATCTGAATGTGGGACTGAAACAGGGTTGTGTGATGTCTCCATGGCTGTTTAATATACAGTATACATGGATGGGGTCGTAAAGGAGGTGCAAGGTAGGGCAATGGATGTGGGGGTGGCTCTAATGAATGAGGGTGAGATGTGGAAGATTCCGGTGTTGTTATTTGCTGACGATACAGTATTGCTGAGTGAAGATGAATGGGAGTTGCAAGGTTTGGTGAATGAATCTGGGACAGGTGTAAAAAGAGGAATCTCAAAGTCAACGTAAACAAGAGTAAAGTTATGGTGTTTGAGAGCAATGAAGTCTCAGAATGCACAGTGAGGTTGGATGGTGAGGATATGGAGAATGTGAGTGTATTCAAGTACTTGGGTAGTGTGATGAGTAAGGATGGAAGTTTTGGGGATGAAATACTTGAAAGGGTACAGCAGGGAAGGAAGTTTGTTGGTCCACTGAAAGCGGTGATGAGAAATAGGGAGGTGAGTATGGATGTCAAGAAGTCACTGCATGGCAGTATTGTGATCCCTACCCTGACGTATGGAAGCGAGGCATGGACCTTGCTAGAGGGTAACAAGCCAAGAGTGAGAGCAGTGGAAATGAGTTACTTGAAAGGAGCACGTGGAGTGACATGGAGGGACAGGTTGACGAATGAAGAAGTGAAGGAATGTTGTGGGGTGGATGTGGATGTGGTTGAGAAGATTAGGAGAAATACACTGAGGTGGTTTGGACATGTGGAGAGAATGGAGAATGAAAGACTGACTAAGAGGGTGTATGTGGGTGAGGTGGAGAGAGGGGGAGACCGAGGATGAAGTGGAGGGATGGAGTTGAGAGATATGTGAGAGAGGGGGGAGTGATCTGGGGGTAAGGTAAGCAAATGGTGGGTGACTGAGCTACTTGGAGGCGTTTTGTCTGCGGCCACCCTTTGCGGGATTAGGACGTCAAGCTATAGATAGATAGACTTTTTTTTTTTACCCTCAACAACAACAACAACAACAATAATAATAATAAACTAAACATAAGTTTTAGTTTGGTGGTAGGTAGTGGCGACCATCATCCGCTCACTTGGTAGTGCAGCTTCCTTCTTCCTTCATTATCATTCTTTTTCTGTCTGCCCTCCTCCCTTTCTATTTCTCCCATCTTTCTTGTCACTTTTCATTACTCTTCTCTCCTTTTCTGGTGGCTTTACATTGAGTGACAAGCCCAATGGTTTCTTGTAAGCCAAGAAACCATTTGCAACGCTGGGTGGTAGCCATATAACCAACCCATACGTATTCCCTACGTGTCAACAAATGGATTAGCGGAAAGTTAGTGTCCCTCCCGGTAAAAGTAAAAGACAAACGGCCACCCCTTAATTACGGGATTATGGCGTCTGACTATAGACAGAAGGATAGACGTTTTACTTCGAGCAGTAGAAGCAACTTACCAGATCAGTTCTTATTCTTCCTGATAATGTTAATATATTTTTTCTGGGGTGGTAAAGAAAAGTTTCTTATTATATCTATTTCCCTGTTGTTTTATTTAAGCTGTTTCGCTGTGACAAGACTTGTTTGATTCGTCAGCTTAATGGCGGAAGCAACTATTCTAACCTGATGGACTGAATGAAATATTTATTGTTGTAAGGGTACACAGAGTACTGTATATACACAGCATAAGAAGGTGGTGGGTCTTGCCACACACATTCAGCAAATACAGTTCATATAGTCACTGGTTATAAATTCGTGGGCGTAGCCACTAGCGCTTTAGCAAAGAGTAGATGTAGTATATGCTATAAAATTCAAAGGAATTTGTAAGATATATTACATACGGGAGAGAAAGTTACCTAACCTACTTAACTGTACCTAATAATTTAACCTAACCTAACCTCCAGTTGAAAACTGAGAAACGAAATCTACCTTTAAGTACGTTTATTTCCATTAAGCTGGAAACAAAACAGTCGTAGGTTCGGCTTAAGGAAAGTGATGATAATAACGGGGGGGGGGGGACTTTCAGTAGGAAAAAATCGATTACCACCCTGAAAATAGTCAGAAAAATACAGAAAACGAACTAGAGGAACATGTATTGAATTGGTAAGGTCCTTCTGCTGCTTAAAGTAGAGCGTACATTTACCAGTACCAGTACTAATACTAATCTATCATCTAT
The DNA here is from genome assembly GCA_018397915.1 of Birgus latro. Taxonomy (NCBI): domain Eukaryota; kingdom Metazoa; phylum Arthropoda; class Malacostraca; order Decapoda; family Coenobitidae; genus Birgus; species Birgus latro. The sequence continues at coordinate 1,211 of JAGKTI010034456.1, read as the reverse complement.
CTATTGCCAGGTGACATGTAGAGATGTTGGTATGTAGGAGGACTGCTGAGCCTTGATAGCTGGCTGTGAAGCCTATGCCCAGTGTCGAACACATAAAAAAAAAAAACGCCTCAATCTCATAAGGGGTGGCCACAAACAAATCGCCTCCATGTCGCCCTGTTCCCCCGCCATATCATTGCCCTGTTCCCAGCTCAAACCCTTCCTCTCTCATATACCTCTTCACTCCATCCTTCCATCTCACCCTTGGCCTCCCCCTCCCTCTCCCCCCCTCCACCTCACTCACATACACACTCTCTCTCCATCCTCTCCACATCGCCAAACCACCTCACTGTGTTTCTCCTAAAGCCTCCTATCACATCCACATCCACACCACAACCCTCCTTCACTTCCTCATTTGTCAGTCTCTCTCTCCATGTGGCCCCACATGCTCCTCTCAAATAACGCACTTCCATTGCTCTCACTTTTGACTTCTAATACTAACACTAATACTACTATAACTAGTAATAATGTCCAACTGCAGGAGAGCTTCCTTACATAAAATTTGATTGATGGAAATTATTTACTGTATTTTTGCAAAGGTATAAAGAGTAGCCCACAAAAGGTGGTGGGTCTTGCCCACTGAGCTCTATAGTATGGAAGGGCTATCTCCGCAGCGAGGGTGTGATTCTGATCTTTCTGGGTCACTCGACTGCCTCCAGAATTTAATAATTTTCTTTTGGGACCAGTGCCCATATATCGTGAAAGTTTCATGTAATTTCATTCAGCCATTTTTCCGTAATGCTGCTGACAAAATCGTTTTACCGTATTGTTGCCCAAAAAGAAACGAACGAACAAACAAACAAACGACAAAAAACAATAAAAATATGGAAAATAAACTGTAAGAATATGAAGTGAGCCGGTATCAACTTTAAAGCCAATAATATAAACTACAGTATAAAGGTGTGCCCGCTGCATAAACTAAACCATACATTTACACACTGACGGGCAGCGACCATCCTCCATTCTGACATACCCAGTACTGGTAGTGAGGTTTTCTTTGCGCACTTTTTCCTCTAATTTCATCTCGGGATTGTCACTCCGTTACCTTGTCAGCCTCTTACAGTATCTGTTTTACTTAGGAGGCTGCCTTCCCATGTACAGATTTGTTTATTATTGGTTCGCCGGAACAGGAGAGAGAGAGAGAGAGAGAGAGAGAGAGAGAGAGAGAGAGA
>JAGKTI010034454.1:350-11455 GCA_018397915.1 Birgus latro | reverse complement strand
ACACACACACACACACACACACACACACACACACACACACACAGTCAGTCAGTCAGTCAAGGTTCGGTGACAGAGGGGAGGGGGAAGTGGAGCTAAGTTAACGATTAATGTTTGAGGAAAGAAATTTTAGGAAAAGGTAAATGTACCGAAGCATGGTTAGGTTTGCCAGATTGTACCCGTTTGATATTTATGAAGCCAGGTGTGGGCAGACGTGTCGTGGCGGCGGAACGGCGTGGTTTAGGCAGGCATTAGGTCAGGCTTGGAGGTCCAGTTGCCTCCGCAGACTGCCAGCTCTTCCTTCCATGTTTGCTACAGACTCCAACACTCTAACAGACAACGAGGGGCCATGTATTTATTCTCCCGGCTCCACTGGGGGATGTGACTTGATCTGCATGGTGGAGGGCGTTGTTGCTAAAGTGGCCATGGTCTAATTAGGTTCGGCAGAAAGACATCCGCTCCCAGTACCACGCAGCAAAGAGTTGGATCCCTGGTTAAAATCCAGTGTATGTTCAGTGGAGGCATGTTGCGGGACTCTTGAAATATTTCATTTTTGAGTGTCTTGAGTAAGTGTGTTTTTGTTTTGACCGTGGCAGTTCTGATTCTGAACCTCTGTATGGATGTTAGCCTATTGCTGTGGCTGCAAAGGTTCGTTTGGTGTCAGTGTTGTGTCTAAGTGTGACATGTAGTTAAAAGTGACTCCCAGAACTTTACTGATTAATGGTATAGGAACTGGTATAGGGTTTTGATAACTGTTGTGTGGACAGGTGTACGCCTCTGCACTAATATTGGACTTAATTACTCATAGGTGTGTCCGGCCCCAGGTGTGTGAGTTGCTGAGTTGCCGGCGAGTTTAATCTGGTTTAACCCTTTCCTTAATAAGAACCTAATGGACAGCTAACCCGTCCTGCGTCTGTGGAGGAAATTCCTGGAGCTTTGACAGGTGTTTCTAGTATGCATGGTGACTGTCGGTGAATAAGTGAACAGGGATGAACAGAGTGAATGTATGTGGTGGTATGCTACAAGTTTATGATTCTAACTTGGCAAAACTACCTTATCCCAAACTTGAATATCGGTCGTTGACTGAGTGGTGAAAGAGTGGGAAGCTTATTAAAGGCTAAATTTAATTACATAAAGAGAAGCCGTAGCATTGTTATTCTTACAGTAGTATCAACAAAAAGTCTGCGAGGAGCAAAGACATCCTCACCAGGAAAGTTGGAACAGACTCTGTCGCCTATAGACTTAGAGGTCTCCAAACTCAGTGAAGGTATTTTGGAGCCAATAATTCACCATATAATTCGCTAAGGGATACATGGTGGAGAACCTCATAACCTCAAGAAAATATGACTTCACTACGATGGCGATATTTGCTTTATCCCTGCTTCTACCAGGTGATTTGATCCACTTTGGGGAAGATCTGTTCCAGTGAAGGGTAAACGAAGTTGATTCTAAACCCTTCCGCGGGAGGCCTCATATAAACTGAGTAAAATCGTCTGGATGCACCAAGAAGAAAAGAGTCATCACACTGTAGAGAATAACATTCAGGCTTTGTTGACACTGCGTCCTCCATGGTAATGAATATAAGAACGTGAAATATTCTGGTTATAACAATGAACGATTAACCGCTCCACAACAATGGCGTCCTTTTTAACTTCATCTTTGCCACCTATAGACGATATTGTTCAGTTCGGAAGAATTTCCCAACTGAAGGGGTTAGACTTTGCCTTCAATAATCTCCTGAAACTTTCGCCTAAATTCAGAAAGATCGTTTGACGATAACAATAAGGAAACGAAATGTTACTTCTCGGGATTAAAAGGGTCAATGAATCTTTTATTCATCACCTTGTCTTTTATTACATTCTTTATTTCATTATTCTGTCCATTCATCATCTAATCCAGTGTTTCCCCATGAGCAGCGTGGGAGCCCGAGGATGGGCAAGTTGGACCTGACATTCAAGATGAGAGTGACCAGCCTCACTCATCCCTGAGTGGCATTACATGAGCAGTCTACCCCAACCACCCCTTTGATATACTGTATATACCTGCACCGGGTCAATCCGACTGGAGCGTTTACCCACTAAACCACCAGGCACCATAATTTGGTTATATGGTTACCACCCAACGTAGTAAATGGTTTCCTGGTGTACAGGAAACCATTTGGCTTGTCACTCAGTGCAGAGCCACCTGTAGACAGAAGGAAGAGAAATGAATGAAGGAAAGAAATACAAAAGAGGAAGGAAGAAAATAAGAAAGGAAGAGAGGAAAGGGCAGGCATCCGGGAACTATACTACATCGAGTGAGTGAATGGTGAGCTCCTCCACCTACCACGAGTCTAGGATCAGGTTTTAATGCGCGGAAAAGAGTGAGAAGGGATCAGCTGTTGTCATGGGAATAACCCGACAGAACTGGCGGAACCAGCTCCCCAGCGGTGCATAGCAGAGCAGCACACGTCACCGATCGAACAGCCTTGACAACGACCACTCTGCAGCAAAGTGTTGTGTGGTCTGACTTGTCCCGTGTGGTTCCAGGCTTCAGTGGCTGGCGTAGCACGGGCGACACGAAGCTCCAAGGCATGAGAGGGAAAGGCTTGGCTTCCATGTCGACGAAATATTCCGAAATTGGGTAGGGACATAAAAAAAAAAACTGAAATCGTTGAAATTCTCATGAAATCATCAGCCAAAGCGGATATTTTTTCTCCCATAAGACATCCTTTTATCTATGCTCGTACAATTGAATAAAACTGCAGACAACGTCATCCTTTCTCGAAAAAAAAAAAAAAAACGTCAGGAAAGAATATACTTTTTACCGGACATAAATTCCTGTCCTATGCAGCACCAGCGTTCCAAAAACAGTGGAATTTGTATTTGCCAAAATAGAAGGACGGTTTTTGGTCCTTTGATATCTTTCGCGAGGCAGTATACTGTATATACCGTATATATTTTTAAATCACAACTATGTACATTGATTACAGAATTATAATTAACGTTCGCTAACACATTAACATAAAGGAAAATCCGAATGTTTGGTCGGAAGCGAGAATAATAACAAAAATAAAAAAATAATAATGATGATAATGATGATGATGATGATGAGAATTTGATAACATGTGAGAGTGTGAGAAGCACATAGTGAAAAGTATATAAATGTAAAAGCTGCTGTCGTTAATATGGAGGGTGTACGACAAAATGCATTCCATACCCCGGGACGTGGTTACAGGGCATGTTTAACTAAAGCATTTATATATTCCTATCATGCAAGTAGAGTGAAGAAGAGTTCCAGACAAATGTGGAAGCGTGCATGGAAAAGTTTGAAAGGAATGAGAGAGTGATTTTGATTGGAGATATGGATGAAAAAGCAGGGAACATGAAGGTGCATGGAGTAGTTGGAGGGTGGGGTGTGCCTACAGAAGTGGATGAGAATCGCAGTGCTCTAGTGGACATTTGTGCCAGGAAGGGGTTGGTGATAGCCCATACTCTCTTTAGACATAAAATGATCCACAGGTATATGTGGCGAGTGATAAGAAGGGGGGGTGGTGAACTGAATAAACGGAAGGCAATGATTGATTATGTTTGTGTGGATGATAGAATGAGCAGGTGTGTAAGGGATGCAAGAGCATACAGAGGTTGGGGGAGTGAACTTTCTGACAACCACATGGTGGTGGTGAAAGTCAAGGTTAAAATGAAATGGAGGAGTAGGAGAAGGGAAGGACAGGAGGAAGTAGACCATACAAGGAGGGTAGAAAGACTGCAGTAGGATGGAAAAAAAGACTTAATATAGGAGAGAAGTGGAGGAGCGATTGGGTGAATATGATATGGAGCAGATGGGGGTCTGGAGGTGTGTGCAAGGTATTCACAGAAGAATTCTGTGCAGCATGTGAGGTGGTGTGTGGCGTGAAGAGGAAACGAAAGGTGGAGCAGGGAACAGCATGATGGGATGAAGAGGTGAGACAGGCTATGGTGCAAAAGAAGAAAATATATAGTGAATGGATGAGAAACAGGGGCGTTGAGGAAGTTGAAAGACGATAGAGAGAATTATATGTAGAGAGGAAGAAATTAGTAAGAGTAAGAAGAGAGTGGATGAGGAATTTGGAAGGAATTTGAGTGTAAAGTAGACATAATGTAAGAAAATGTTCTGGAAAGAGAGAAAGAAAGTTAGACAGGTTGATGAAGTAAGTCGTGGAGTGAAATATGAAAAAGGTAGATTGCTAAGAGTTAAGGGAGAAAAAGTGAGCAGATAGAAAGAACGCTTTAAGGAATTGTTGAACATAGAGATTGAAAGTAATGCGAGTATAACTGGCTGGGGAATGGCTAGGAGGATGAGGGAGGTGAAAAGAGAGGAAGAAATCAGTAGGATGGAAGTAGTGAAAGTAATGAAGAAAGTCAAAATGGGGAAAGCCCAAGGAATTGATGGAGTGTGTGGTGAAATACTGAACCATGGAGGAGAGAGAGTAGTAGAATGGATATGGAAGATGTGTAGATTGGCTTGGGAGGAAGGTAGAGTCCCGGAGGATTGGAAGTCAGGTGTAATTATTTCCGTGTATAATGGAAAAGGGGAAAAAGAAGTATGTGGTAAATCATAGGGGCATTTGTCTTCTTAGTGTAATAGGAAAAGTAAATGGTAGGATACTTATTGACAGAGTTAGGGAAATAACAGAGGAATTAGATGGAGAAGAACAGGGAGGTTTTAGGAAGGGAAGAATTGTGTAGATCATATATTCATTATTGGAGATTCATTGAAAAAGTTTCTAGAGAAGGGAAAGAAGTTGTATACAGAGTTCATGGATTTGGAGAAAGCATAGGGCAGGGTGGATAGATAAGGAATGTGGAAAGTATTAAGAATATATAGAGTAAATGGGAAGTTACTGAATGCCGTGAAGAGTATGTATGAAGGAGATAAGGCTGCAGTGTGTGTGGATAGTGAACTGAGTGAATTTTTCTATATGAATGTTGAATTGAAACAGAGAGGTTTCATGGCCCCATGGTTGTTCAATCTGTATATGGATGGAGTTATAAAAGAGATATAAAGTAGGGCATTGTATGTTGGAGGGACCCTAATGGGAGAGGGCAGTGTTTGAGAACTCCCTGTGCTGTTGTTTGCAGATGATACCGTGTTGTTAAGTGAAGACGAAGGGGAACTGCAAGGCTTGGTGAATGAGTTCGGGAGTGTGTGTAAGAAACGGAATCTAAAGGTGAATGTAGGGAAGGGTAAGTTGTGGTCGAGAGAAATGAGGCCACTGAATGTACATTGAGGCTGGAAGGGGAGGAAATGGAAAATGTGAGTGCATTTAAGTACTTGGGTAGTGTGATGAGTAAGGATGGAAGTTTAGAGGGTGAAGTGCTTGAAAGGGTACAGCAGGGAAGAAAGGTTGCTGGTTCTTTGAAAGCAGTGATAAGGTACAGGGTAGTGAGCATGGAAGCAAAAAAGTCGCTGCATGATAGTATTGTGATACCAACCCTAACGTATGGAAGTGAAACTTGGACCTTTCTGGAGGGACGCAAGTCAAGAGTGAAAGCAGTGGAAATGAGTTACCTGAGTGGAGCACGTGGAGTTAGCCTACGTGGAGAGACAGACTGACAAATGAGGAAGTGAAGGGGCGTTGTGGTGTGGATGTGAATGTGATAGAAAGCCGTAGGAGAAATACATTGAGGTGGTTTGGCCATGTGGAGGGGATGGAGAGTGCGAGACTGACGAGGAGAGTGTATGCGAGTGAGGTGGATGGGGGGAGAGGGAGGGGAAGGCCATGGATGAGATGGAGGGATGGAGTGGAAAGGTATATGAGAGAGGGGGGGGTGTGAGCTGGGAGCAGGGCAGTGAAGTGGCGTTGGCCAGGACGACATGGGTGTGATCTGTTTGTGGCCACCCCTTATGGGATTGAGGCGTCTGGCAATAGATGGATAGATAGATATTTCTGTATATTAGTCATTCCGTGACTCTTGCTACCTTCAGCACGATTTTTTTTATACCATCTTATTCACTTCAGGAGAGTACCTTTAGTAGTGCAGAGGGTTAGTGAAAGCTACATGCAACCCATTTATTTCAGACAGACCCTCCTAAGTCGAATACAATATTCTGGAAGTGCAAGAATAATAGAGACTTCTTCGTAAAATGTTGTGTTCCAACTGATGATTTCTTCCCCACAGCAATGTTGAATGGATTCAAAGCTCATTATTGAGAGCAGGAATTCAGGAGATAAACCACTTGATAGCTGCGAAAGTAATGTTCAGAACATTTTTTGGTAGGAATAATCATATAATATCCCCCGCTGACAACACGTTTCGTTATACACTTTGTATATGGTCAGTTCTCTAGAGAAGTATTGGTAAATATTATAACAGTGTACCCATTTGTGACTTGAGTTTATGTTGATATTTGAAGCAATGACAAGGAACGTGCAAGTGATAGTAAACTAATGTGAATCATACTTGTAATATAGGTCATATAAGTAGTAACCAGTGATATTTTTTTATTTAGCTACCTAAGTGTATCACAAAAATAGGCATTCATATCATTCCATTGCTTTGCTTGTTAACGTTCTAATAGCTCATGCAGCTTCTCTTCACTGATGGTCAGAAATATTACCGTCGATCGATGCATATTCCTTCCAAAGATTAATGAGATAATACAGTGCACGGAATAAAATTCGAAAGTCAGTAACGTTGTCAAGAACTTCATGATGATTATTTCCAAACTTATCTGAACAAAGTCATCATGTAGTATTAGAAAGAATTAAAAAATATATATATCGTCGTATTTAAAGATTAATATTTACGTCGGTAGTTATCAGTGACATGCAGCTTCTGAGCCAAGGCCCTCGCAGTAGTTGTACCGACAAATAGCACTGTGGACAAAAATTACTGCAGAGCTATGTTGTTTTTTTTCGGTGTGCCGGCAAAATTTATTGTTGTTCTAATAGTTTGAATAAGTCGCTGTGTTTCATTGTGTGTTTCTGTCTGAATGTCTACATAAGGCTAGTTTATTTATGTGATTATGGGCTTTTGTACTGAATGTTTAGTTCACGTGTTTGTTCATATGTGTGGGTGTTTGTGATGCGAATTTCACTTTGGCAGCAGGTCTTTACACGATAGTAACACAGCTTGTTTTATAAATATATATTTATGTAATTTTGCGGTTCACATGCACACCCCTTTTTCCTGGCCATTCATGCCGTGTTTTACGGCCCTCCAGGAAAAGTTATGCATAAAACAGAATAACTCCACTCTGTTACCTCTCGCACGGATGTACGAGTGAGAAGTTTTAAAGTGAAGGTTAAGGGGTGGATGGGAAACAGTTATGTTGGAGCGGCAGTGTACGTGAATCTTGAATCTGTGCGCAAATCTTGACTGTTTCATGCAAAATCTCACAACATATAGTTTATTCGTTTGTTTGACTTTTGTTGTCTGCCGTGTTGTTGTGTCAGATTATCTGCCAACTGCCCATTAGAAAGATAATAATTTTATGAGAAGTATTTTTTAACTGACTTAAAGATTGTTGAAACTACAAAATACTGTTTAGTACCCTGGTTGAAACGCTTCAGAATTATTTACTGTCTCCTATAGGCTTGGTCCCCTAGGCATGAATGGAGGTTTTACTCATAAGACGTGAGTGGAGGTTTTACTCATAAGACATGAGTGGAGGTTTTTAAGCATATAAAGCTACCAAAGGAGGCAGGCTGGTTATCCCTTAAATGTACTGAATTAAAGTAGCCTGCCCTTGAACCACTACATCTCGAAGTGGCACAATGAGACTGGCTGTTAACGTTGTGCAGTAATCAGCTGACACTAGTTCCCTCAGTCTTCCCCACAGCAGATGAATACAGGGACATTATTCGTACATTATACTTGCCCCAGTATCGAAATGCTTTGAGTCCATCTGCCCAGAAATGCAGCCGCACTGGGATTAGGAGGTGATGATCTTATTCAAATTTGTTGTTAATTAAATAGATCATTTAAAATAGTATATAAGCGGAAGCAGGGATATTATGATGATGATGATTATGATGAAAACCAGCAAGAACAAGAGCAGGAATAAGACCAACAACAAGAACATCAACAATAAATAATAATAATAATAATAATTCATTCGGTCATTCATTCATCATCCAATCCTGTGTTGCCCCACGAGGAGCGAAAGAGCCCGGGCCTCTGGGCAAGTTGATCCTGGCATTTAAGATGAGAGTGACCAGCCTCACTCATCCCTGAGCAATAAACCCCAAGCACTCCTTGGATATGAACCTGCACCGGCTCAGTCCGATTGGAGTGCCTTAATTACCCACTAAACCACCAGGCGCCATAATTTGGTTATATGGTTACCACCCAGCGTAGTAAATAGTTTCCTGTTGTGCAGGAAATCATTTGGCTTGTCACTCAGTGCAGAGTCACCCGTAGACGGAAGGAAGAGGAAAGAATAAAGGAAAGAAAGACAGAAGAGGAAGGAAGGAAGAGAGGAAAGGGCAGGCACCCGAGAGCACAACTACCTCGAGTGAGTCAATGGTTTGCGCCCCAAATTTAATAGTAATGATAGTGATATAATACAGATAATAATAACTAGTAATAATAATAATAATAATAATAATAATAATAATGACGATGATGATAATAATGATAATAGTAATAATAATAACAACAACAGCATCACATCGAAGAACAGTTGTAACACTTGATAAACACAAAACAGTTATTTCGTTCAATATTCATCCCTTCAGTCTGAGAGAAATCCGCTAAACTGGGTGAAATCGTCTTACAGAAGCGAAAGTGAGGTGCAAAGTTCATCAGTGACGTGAAGAGACTAACGATCTGTTTTGGGCCCCTTCAATACGAAAGGTCCTTCCTAGGATGAAGAAAAAGAGAAAAAAGAAGAAAAAAAAGATGAAGAAAATGCTAGTAGAAAGAATAAATTGACACTTGCGAGTTTTGAGCTGCGAGGAAGTTGAAAATATCGAAACTGATAAACTTCGTAGTATCAGTATAAATCTCGTTTATAATTGGTGAATATTGCTTGACAGTAGCTTTGACATAAGTCCAGTACTTGCTGAATAATGTTATACTTCGATTTAGCCGTCAGTGGGGAAAATGATAAGCAAAATCTCAAACACTTTGGAAGAAAAAAAAAAAAGACATTCTTCGATATTCTCCCCTTCTTTACGGCTAGGAGGTCGAAACATAACACTATTCAGCAAGTACTTGATATTAGGTCAGAGCTATTTTCACACTTTTTTTTTTTCTGAACGTTGTTTGTGCTAATACAGAGAGAATTACTAGTATCGATATTTTCAACATCCTTGTGACCCAAAACTCACAAGTGGCCAATTTGGGATATCATGCTGATTTTTAAAGTCTCATACTGTAATTGTCAGTGGAATGTGAAGGAGATAAGAGTCTTCCAGATACCTGAGTGATAATGATGGAAACACAATGACAGTGATTTTTCCTGTGCACAAGCTCCTATGGCAGATGAACATTTTGATACAAATTCCACAAAAACCATACCTTTATTTCAAATTACGTAAAGGTAGATGAACAGGAAGATAGTATTTTGTACAGTATTTATCTCCTCCATCCAAAATTACCCTAGCATGTGACCGGAAAAATTCCTGTACAGTAATTATATGACTAAAATTGATAATATTAAACAGTATACAAAAATCGTATAAGAGTCCCAAGACTAAACTGCCCCATAGTAAAATTTCCCTCAAATGTTTTGCGCAAAAAATCCCCCCAAACGTTTTCAGCTAAAATTTTCCCCCAGCGTTTTCCGCCGGCCATCATGCACCCCAAGCAGGATTTGGAACACACAGTAAGAACGTTCAAAATACCTATACAGTAAACATGTGAAAGTAAATAAAATATATAACACTAAGTGGTCCAGTAATAGTCTTCCATCTTGAAAAATCCTCCCTTCCACTCTACTTTTCCCCACGCTCAAGGTGCAACTTCAGCAAAAGAGGTATTGGGAGTGCGAAAAATTCCAGTCAAATAATTTTTTCAACGTAATTCTTGTAACCACAGAAGAATACATTTATAAACAGCAGTCTCTCTTAATGGTTATCACCCCCCCAAAATTCCCTCTCTCTACAATGAACCTCAATGAGTTATTAAGGCGCTATTAAAAGGGTTCAGAATACTTGTGCAAGTGAAAGTTAAACACAAGTCAGCAACCAAATACAGTATAATATAAAAGCAAATAATGATTCAGTAATAAAGTCCCCCCACTGAAAATTCCCCCAAACGTTTCCCTCTGCCAGAAATGCAGCCGCTAAGGGATGTTGAGGAGCCGTGAGGAACGTTCAGAATACCTATATTATTAACACACAAACGCAAGCCCAGCAATCAGGTACAATATATACTAGTAAATGGTGGCTCAGTATTAAAGCCTCGCATACTGAAAACTTCCCGTCATTTTTCTCTCTGCCCAAAATGCAGCCCCAGCGGGATGCAGCGGGGGCGATGAGACCAGCCCAAGAACCTCCTCTATTACGAATTTCAAGATGAAGAAAATGAAACGTCATTCCCGCTGGGAGAAGAAATACGACATTAAATTCTGACCCATGGAATTGCAGGGTTGGTCGGGAAATAAATCTTTGTTCGTGATTCGCGCCATATTCTCATGGGAGAGAGAGAGAGAGAGAGAATCAGTAGCGAAATAAACAGATGTACAGAGACAGAGAATTAAATAAATTGATGGGTAAATAAATGTACAGTATTGAGAAAGAGAGAATCAGTAGCTTAATAAAGATGTACTGAGACAGAGAATTAGAGAATTAGGTGAATTGATGTGTTAATAAATGTACAGTATCTAGAGAGAGAGAGAGAAAAAAATAAACAGATGTACTGAGACAGAGAAATAGATAAACTGATGAGGAAATAAATGTACAGTATTGAGAGAGAGGGAGAGTGTGTCAAACACAGGCAGTGATAGGAAGGTAAATAAATTATCATTAGCAACATTCTACTCCATTTCAAAATTACAATATGTACATGCACTGCAGAATAAAGGAGGCGATGATGAGATCTACCTGATGCTTACGAAACAATGGCTTGGAGCGCAAGAGGACAAAGAAGGGAGAGAGAGAGAGAGAGAGAGAGAGAGAGAGAGACTGACTTCATTCACTC